>JAYDZG010000013.1:10017195-10027521 GCA_034509265.1 Microcambeva bendego
AAGGACGAAACACATCCAACAGGATTAACTGTGGACGCAAGAGGAAGCTGTCTGAAAGGGATGTTCGGGTGCTAACCAAAAAACATAAAACACGGCTGCCCAAATCACGGCAGCATTAAATGTGCACCTCAACTCTCCTGTTTCCACCAGAACTGTCCGTCAGGAGCTCCACAGTGTCAATATACACGGCCGGGCTGCAATAGCCAAACCTTTGGTCATTCATGCCAATGCCAAACATCGGTTTCAATGGTGCAAGGAGCGCAAATCTTGGGCTGTGGACAATGTAAGAAACACCACTGTGAACACTAGAAAATAAAATATTTTAATGAACACCCGACTGCATGTGACTGTTGCTTTGTTCAGTGCTCGGCTGGAGTGATGCAGTTAAATTCATAGAATATAATATTTATCTAACAAACAATCACAAGTTAAAATTACAACCACATTTATGCTGTGATTTGTGCTAAAATGACTTTAAATACAAACACAAAAGTTTAATGCTTTGCTATCACTGAAAAAAAGCACATGGTCAACAATCAGATCATCCACACAGAAGCATAAAATCCATCATTGCAACCCAATTATTTTACTTTAGCCTAAATTGCAATATGCAATTATTTAAATCCCAAAGCAAGTCCCAGAACCAATTTGTGTTTGAGTTTCAGGGTAGAGCTGTATTAGCTCTTGTCAGGTTGATTTTTTTCAACCTGGTTCTGTTTAAATATTTGAAATGAGAATCAATAGTGAATAAGTAGTTGAATGGTGTGGAATCAGCTTTCTTATCCTCAGTGTTTACAAATATGATGTTTTCTGTATTTATTCCAAATTCTCTCATTTATTTCCTTTAGGCTTTGCTCTCTCTGTTCTATTCCTCTTGTTGTTTTTTCTTTTGTAATTTACATCTAATTTTCTATCAATTCACTTTTTTCTGTTGTTTTGTTTATCGTATCTTATTATAATAAGCCATTTAAGGTTTCTCATTTTATAACCATTATTTTGTTTATAGATATTAATTATTGCAAATTTTTCGACAAAAAAACAATGAAATAGTTCAGGAAGTCATTTCAAGACTTCTTACTCTCACTTGCAGCCAGTTCACACGACAATTCTGGAAATTATCAATCTAAATAACAAAGTGTGCTAAGGTGTGGTTTGTCAGTAAAGTTGTATATTCATTTGTTTTCTTTATTTTTCCTAACAGAGCGCATATTTGAGGACCATGAAAACCTAGTGGAGAATCTGCTGAACTGGACCAGAGATGGTCAGAACAAGCTTATGTTTATTGAGCGCATTGAGAAGTATGCACTTTTCAAAAACCCCCAGGTCAGACATGTACACACATACCCACCCACTCCCGCATTATACACCCTTCTGTTTAGGCTTTTTATACATTTATTTTTGCTTTGTTTCTTTTAGAACTACCTTCTGGGGAAGAAAGAGACATCAGAGATGGCAGACAGAAACAAGGAGGCCCTGCTAGAGGTCACTTATGCACAGACACAATTCATAATGTTTTCCTAATGCTAAGTGCTTTTACATAGACAAGATAACGTTTCAGGGACAAATGTTATTCAGTTTGTTATTCAAACATTATACCCATCATGCTATGGAAACCCATGCACCTGGTTTACAGTTTGTGTTCTAATGTTACTGCTAAATGAGGTTTGGAACTCTGCAGTTCATGAATCAGCAGAGTGTTGGAAACTTTTTTGAACTATGTGCCTAAACAATCTGTGACCCTGTTATTGTGAACAGTAACATTAACATTTCTCAATCCACCTTCTGTAGTTTGGATGCATCAATGAGTGGTTTGGGTGGGTCAAACAATGTTTGTTGTTATTTGTGTAGGAGTGTTTTTGTGGTGGCTTAGTGTCTGTGCCTGAGATTGAGGGAGTGCTCTGGCTGAAGGAAGATGGAAAAAAATCATGGAAGAAGCGCTACTTCTTGCTACGAGCATCTGGCGTTTACTTTGTTCCTAAGGGCAAGGCCAAGGTGTGTCACACATTTTATCAAACCTTTCACTGATTTGTGTGTGTGTGTGTGCGTGCGTGCGTGCGAATGTTGGGGGTTTACTTTACATCCAACACTGTGTAATACCCTCAGGCATGTAATTTTCCCTTAATTACAATAAATAAATGTGCAGCAATAAATATCTACATCATGTAATTGTCTCTCCTCCAGGCATCTAAAGACTTGGTGTGCTTTCTTCAGTTGGAACATGTAAATGTTTATTACGGGCAAGACTACCGGAGCAAGTACAAGGCTCCCACTGACTACTGCCTCGCACTTAAGGTACCCATGTGTGTCCTGTAGTTTCTAATAAATGTTTGTAATTTATCACTAAGGAGCATTCAGTCATAATTTTTTCTTCATGTTATACTTGGGAGGGTTTTTTTTTTTTAAGATATTTACCGTTTTGAGTAGAAAACAGTGCGCATGTACATGGATCGTCTTCATTTCTGTGTGGCTATTGCATGTTTTAATTCTGTCATTAAAATAGGTCTCAATGGCTGAATAGCCACAGCAGTCAAATGCACCAGCCAATTTCTGCTGAGATCTTGAGCTTTTGAGAACTATACAATCAAAACCGCCAAGTTCCTATCTTGTGTTTGAGGAGAGGAAAGATCAAACTGGTTTCTCATTGCAGCTTCAATTACAGCTGTCAAGCCAGCTGGACAGGAATGGTAGATTTACGGATGCTAGTGTGCTACTCAGTATGCCATACAGTATGCCTAGCATCTTATTCTCTGACAGGTGAAAACAGGGGATCAGCTCAGCAACTTTGCAAGAGTTGGGTCAGGAGGTGGGTGTGCCTGGACATGCCAGAAAGAGGAAGCTATTGCCAGCTGCCACCAGATTCTAGAGAATAAAGTGGGTCCAACTTGCAGCAAGATTTGGGGGCAGCGAGTTCCCCAGAGGTTTTAGTTTAATAAAGTGCATACTAAACACTGAAGGTCTCGATGCCAAAACTCCAAGATGTACACCTCTCCTGACCAAAAGCACAAAAATAATAAGATTCTATTTTGTAGTGTAATGAAATACAACGGAAACCTTTTGGAGTTGTTGGTTAGATGAAGAAGGGTGACACATGTTTGACTGGTATGTTTTATACAGTTGAAAATTTGTCAATTGTTAATAAATCAAAGTGAAAATTACAATAGGGGTTGAGCTCATTAAAGCATAATTGTTCAAATATCTTGATTATTTTGGTTACATTATTGTTTTTGTATTATCCTGACAGCACCCTCAGATTCAGAAGAAATCTCAGTATATCAAGTATCTATGCTGTGAGGATGTCAGAACCCTGCACCAATGGGTCAACGGGATCCGCATTGCCAAGGTAAATAAAAAATTTCCATTACACAAACCATTCTCCACACAGCACAGCTATTGGTAACCCAAAAAAGCGAACACACTCAACTGCACGTTTACCATTTATTTACATATATATATATTTTTTTTCAGCTGGATAGTTTTTGCTTATAGTTGTTTAAAATATTACATTACTTGTCTATTTTCTAATTAGCACAATGCATTTTTTGCTGTTTATTTATTTTTATATATTCAACTTAAATCTTAAACCTTTTTTTCTATTTGGGTGCTGTTCTACGTTTAACATTTTATTTTTTGTTAACTAATTACTAATTACTGAATTAACTAATTACTGAATTTCTGTTCCAGTTGTTGTTATTTGTGTTTTTGTTTGTTTTTTGTGTGGAATTTGAATGAAAATTAACTTGAACGTCTGTAAAGTGAACAGCATCACATTACACGTATTCAAATTAGCTCGTAAAATAACCTGGATTTTCCACGACTAGGTAAATAGAATAAATTGCTGCTTACACAAGGGTGCAGATAGCATCTGCCATAAAAATGCTGTTTACTGTCCTACGGTATAATGATTATGATACAGGTTTACATACAGGTTTTATAGATGCAACATTCAAACTTTCACTAAACATACACTAAAATATGTGGCAGACTGAATGGAACACACAGATCCGTATGAAATATGCCCGAAGATACAATACTAATCAAGAACACAACTAGAAAGATAAACTGACCAGGTAACTCACCAGAAGCCAACTGCCACAGTTTCTTCTGAGAATGTCAGAAGCTACTTCAATCTTCAACCAAGCCAAAGCAAAGACTGTTCTCAGTCTATTTTTGATCCGAAGACACTATATCCAACAAAACAGCAGTCTTCTTAAGGACAAAACTTTAGCAAGCTAACTATAGGTGAGACATTTATTCAGTAGTGCCAGTCCAACAGCGACTTATGCTGTCTGATCAAGTTACTAATAGTAGCAGACGAGCGGAAGGACTTTCAGTAGTGATTAGCCACAGACTCATGTAAAGATGTGCCTGTTGGCTTCATGTGTCATAGAATATATGTATCTGCCTGCAACTCTTCTCAGCTATTGAGGTCATTTTGTGTCAGGAAGAGCTCAGTGAACACAGGGTCTCCGCTATCTCCCCGCTCACTCAGATCCAGCCATTCAAGTCACTGTGTAAATGCCCAACTGGCTGATGTCTCAGCAGTGCGTGGCTGGTGTCACAGACCACTGCATCTCCCAAGAATCAAAATAAAGATGAATACACAATACATAAATACATTAAATGAATAAAAAATTTAATATACATATAATAATAATAAGTCCAATTTATATCACCTTTCACCTAGCTCAAAGACGTTTGAACACAGAAAATATAACAAAACATAAACCATACAAAATCAATGGTGTGTGTGAAGATCAGAGGAGAAACATAAGTTGAGGAAGAAGAATGGTAGTATTAAGAGATGAGGAAGGTCTTCACGGATGCCTTAAATTCAGAGAGGGAAGAAATAGAGCAGAGAGTTGAGTGTAGGGCAGAAATGCTAAAGGATCTACCAGTATTTTGAATTTGATGTTCATGGGAATTCGAAGCAAATTTAGTTTTTCCAGAACAGGGTTGATGTGGTTGAATTCCCAGGTGAAGGATAGTACTCTGGTGGCAGCATTTTCGATAGTTTGCAGAGGACGAGGGGCTTAGCTGGGAGACCTTGAAGAAGTGAATTGCAGTAATCCTAGCGGGTGATGACAAAGCGTGTATGAATGTTTCTGCTACTTCAAATGAAAGAAAGCGATGAAGAAAGGCAATATTGCAGAGGTGACAGAAGGCTTACATGAGGTTCGAATGAGAGTGGACGGTCAAACAACACACCAAGATTACGAGCCCAGTTTGAAGGTGTAATGGTGTCATTTCCAATGAGGAGGGGAAGAGAAGCTCTGTCTTAAGGGGATTAAGCAGCAGGAAGGATTGTAGTTCCTGGATACACACACTGAGAGAAGGAGGAGGAAAAGAGATAGATGGCTTGATAGTAGAGTTGGGTGTCATCTGCGTAACAGTGACATATATTTTATTTCTCCAGTATATCTAATAAACAAATACCATTACTTTATCCAGAGCAGTGCTTGATATTACAATCACAGCAAAAACAGTGGTTATGTAATTGTTGAATAATAAATCTTAAAAAACAGAATGTGATGAGAGTATAAAGGCAGCATCTTGCCTATAAAAACTGCAAAAAAATACTTTGTGCACATAAACACAGTCCTGCTAGAACAAGAAAATGGCATTTTAAACTTGCTATGAAGTTGGAAGCATATAATCTCATTAATTATATTAATGTCATAACACAGTGATGTGTATGATTAATTGCTAATTAATTTTTAATGGAATTTGGACTTTTTAGATTTATTTAGTTTACAGTTGGCTGAAGATAGTTTTGGTAAAATGAAATGGAAGAAATGTATCTTCTGTGTTTTTGCAGTATGGAAAACAGCTGTACCTAAACTATCAGGAGGCTATGAAGCGTACTGAGGCAGCCTATGACTGGTCATCTCTGTCAAGCTCCAGTATCAAGTCTGGAACCGACTCCGTCAGCATCCCTGGTAAGCCAGCTAATTTTATGTACTTCTGTGTCATTCTTACCTATATGTTTTTCAGTCAGGTTTTAGTCTAATTTTCTGGAGATCTGTAAGGGTACCATGCAGGTGTCTTAACTAGGTGAGTAGTCTGAGTTTGGAACTGATAATGAAACTTAACTTAAAAACACACATTTCCTGGGTGGGATTCAAACCCAGTTCGCTGTGTTCCCAAACGAGTTTCCTACCACTCTGCTTTGAGGAAAAGTTTAAGCAGGACAAAGCTACCAAAAGAGGGGGAAAATCGACCACTTAAAGATTCTAGAGGGAAAGTAAAGAAGAACAAATAAAAAGGCTTTCCTCAACAGAAGACAATAATTACAAAGAAAATTCTAAAATAATTTACACTCCCCACCAAGTATTTATTTCTGCTCTAAACTGAAACATTTGGATCTGACATTAATAAAAATGCATATGAGAAGAACGACATTTCAACTTTTATTTCCAGGTATTTACATCTAGATCTGATACACAGTTCAGAGGATAGCACCTTTTGTCTGAACCCACCCATTTTACTTGTGAGCAAAAGTATTCAGTCACGATTTGTTGCCCATTTGCATCTTTTTATATTGATTATTTAGACAGCAAATAGCGCTAAATGTCTACACTCAGTTTCAGATTTGGGTGTTGCCTGTGCAGACTGTACATTTAAAGTTAAATATTGACCATAAATATTGGCCAGTGCTACATTTATAATGTCCTGTAAAAGAAAGTTGTCACTGGGGTACAGATGTTACAGATGTCCAACAAGGAAGAAGAATGTAAAAGGTCAGTTATGTCAGTGGGTCACAGACTTGATTGCAGTTATTACAAGCAAATGGTTTGTTTATTCACTTTAATCTATTTCAAGTTTATCTGTTCCAAAACCTTTGCTCACAAGTAAAAGTGTTTGTGTATTAGACTGATACAGTTGAAGATACAGTTGAAAATACCTGGAAATAAGAGAGAATGAGTGTGAGATCTCTCAGCCCTCTGACAGGAATACTGACTGGTCACTTTGGCTTAGCAAGAGACCAAGACCAAGCACATTCTACACTGGTGTTGTGCATCAAGTCTGATTCCTGGCTCCCTGTTGACCTCTAGTGGCCAGAGTCTGTCTAACTCTAGAACTAACCCTTACAAGCTCCTGCTGTGCCAGAACTTGGAAAAAAATATATTTTAGGTGCTTTTTGATGTACTCTACTATTTATCCTAGCATGGAATCTGCATCAAGAGTGCACTGAAAATAAAATGAAATGTCACTGCACTGGCTCGCTAACATTATTGCAATGTGTCTTAAGTACAAGTCGCATTGCAGTAAGGCATTCATTTAGGCTGCACAACATTATTTCAGTGAATTAATCATTGGATTTAACCAAGAGAACATTGCTTTCTGACATACATTGCTGGATTGCTACTTACCATTAATCTTTTTGTGTTCCATTAGATTCCCAGTCCAGCCATTCAGAAAGCTCTGGTTTGAATGGCACTTCTTCCACGCATGCTCGCTCCCAGAGTGTGGTCAGCTCCATCTTCTCTGAGGCCTGGAAGAGAGGCACACAGATGGAGGAGAGTACTAGGGTGAGTTCAGATCAGAATTTTTACTAAAATGTTGCGTACACTCAGTACTGGGAAGTTCCATACACACACACACAAAAAATCCTCATGTATCAAACCATAGGTACACAATTTTACAATGGGAAGGTTAAATGCAAGCCATAAATATGGTAGGCTCCGAACACTGCACAGTAGCGGAACTGAAAAATAACTGTCTGGTGTTAAAGTCGGACATTTACAACACTTTTTATTTTCTGGTGTTCACAGTGGTGTTTCTGAAAAGCGGTTGGCAGTAAATGACATGTGCTGTAAATGCAGCTTCATCTGTTAGACTCCCTTTTAAAAGCTGTATCTAAAATGTTGAAGAATGTCTATAAATGCTATAGAGTGTCTCAGCAGACGAAAACGACTAACCAGCCAGTCATCACTCTCAGCTAATAAATCTGCACAATCTCTAAAGTTCTCTGTGCAAATCTGTTTCTGCTAAATCCAGCGGCAGTTACGAACTCTAAGCTCTTTTATAGCAACAACAGCAGCTCTTTTATAATCAAAAATAAATAAGAGATTAATTGGCAACAGGTGTAAATAATTTATCAAAAAATTGATTGGTACAGACTGTACCTGAATTGTTGAACTCGGAAACATAATGCATTAATTATTGGTTAATACTAGAATTACAGTGCAGTCATGTCATTTCTGGTGTCGTTCAGACACACTTAACACATGGTCAAGGACAGGTGTACATTTTGTTCGTACCTACGAATGTTTTAAGTGAATGAAGGCATTGTAGGAAAAAACTTATGAAGGATTTACGCGAATGAGGTACTTGTAGTACATCTGACCATGAACGTTAAATATGGCATATGCAATGTTTTTGTGCATACACAACTTTAGTAAATGAGGCCCCTAGACCCCTAATTCATTAATTTGAAAGGGGCCATACGTAGCTTAGTGGTTAGGGTACTGCACTAGTAATCCGAAGATCGCCGGTTCAAATCTCACTAATGCCAGGTTGCTGCTGTTGGGTCCTTGAGCAAGGCCCTCAACCCTAATTGTTCAGACTCTATATTGTAACTGTAATGTAAGTTTTTTTTGGATAAAGGCATCTGCAAAATGCTGAAAATATACATTTGTCCCAAGACCTTTGTGTGTCTGCTTAAGCAAGGAGAATATACATCAAGGCAAGCTAGCAAAGTGTATTAAACCAGGATAACAAATATTTTAGCAAAACAAAAAGGAAGAAATTCTCCCCAGATAATAAGTTTGGATAAGACTTCACATATTTCACATAGGCAGATGCAGGACGATGTTCGCCGTAAACTACAGAAAAAAACTTTCTGTTAAAAGGCTGTGTTTTTGGATCTTCATGCGGAAAAGGCCTGGGCTCAAGTGAACTGGGAATTCTTGTATAGTTTTTATAAAGGTCTGATGGAACCAAGTTTCTACAGTACTCTATATAAGTGTACAGTCATGGCCAAAAGGGCACACATTTTGGTTTTCACAAAGTTTGCTGCCTCAGTTTTTAGAACTAATTGACAGATGTGTATATGGTATAAGGAAGAACATAGGCATTTCATAAATTGTTCAACATTTTATTGACAAATAAATCTAGTTTAAACAAATACCAAGTATTTACAGTGTTCACCCTTTAGTTAAGACTTCTGCAATTCAACTCGGCATGATGAATTTCAGCTTCTGAGCAAAATCTTAAATGATGGCATTCTTGACTAATCAGTTGATCACAGTTTATGGGTCAAACCCATTGACCACAAGCTGTTAATGGGATTGGGAACTGGGGAGTTTACTGGTCATGGACACAAAATTTAATTGTTTTGTTCACCTAGTTACTTGGTTGTCACTTTCTCCATGTGATATGGTGCTCCATCATGCTGAAAAATGTATTTTTCATCTCCAAATTGCTCCTGGATTGTTGGGAGAATTTGCTCTTGCAGGATTTTGTGAGTCTGTCCTTAATGTTTTATTGAGAATTTACTTATTGCAATTTTTATTGTGGCATATGTCAGGGAATTACACAGGATAAGAATATTACAGGTATTCAAATGAATGTTCATGTCTATAGAGCTAATATACATTACCCCCAAACGCCTGTATTTTAAATATGTCTTAACTCTGATCATCAATTTTATTTAGAGGTTAGTGTTTCGTTTTCATCCCAAGTTTTAGTTCCGAGTTGTTGCTTTTCCCTGTTTTGTTTGTTAATAAAATGGTTGAATGAGTTTGAATGAGTTATATGTGTAAATGTTATTCCAAGAAAAAGAAAATTAAAAAAAGAAGTCAAGCTAGCAGACATAAAATGTTTCTACTTTAAATTAGTATAATTTTTTTTCATAAGCAGTGTTTCAAATTGCATGCTGTTTAATGTGTTTTGATTTAGAAAAATAAGATGCTGAGATAAATAAATAATTAGATTAATCAACCAAGATTTAACAACCAAACTCCTTGGATATAATTGGTCCATTTTCAAACTCAGACATGGTATCCACAACTGAATCAGTGATTGTCTCAGTCACCATTTCAATGAATTACATGTACAATGTATTAAAATACCTCTCTCACCACTCTATTCTTCTTGGCCTGTTTCTGTTGATTTCTTATAATGCATGGTTTGGAAATTGTTGAATTTTTATTTGTTTTATTTTATGTTTTTTTGTGTGCAGACGAGACCGGAGTCGACCCGTTCAAGCCATTCTATCCACAGCACACATGGAGGCCACTCAAGTCACTCTATTACTTCCCATGTGGTCCAGCAGCAGCAGCAAACCCTGCTTTCTATGAGTTTCCAGCCACAAGTGCAGTCACA
>JAYDZG010000013.1:10047512-10064158 GCA_034509265.1 Microcambeva bendego
GACATCATGTCTCGCTCCATCCACCGTCACGTTGCACCACAGACTGTCCAGGAGTTGGCGGATGCTTTAGTCCAGGTCTGGGAGGAGATCCCAGTGGCTGCAAAAGATTTTGAGAAACGCACACCAAATATTTTCGTTTTTGTGTAAAAAGAGTAATGGAAGTTTTAGCTTAGTTCTGATACAAGGTGCTCTGGTGATTTTGAGCATAAATGTGCTCAAATTAGCTCTACTTGTCTAAATACAGTTGGATACCTGTTTATCTAATGCTGTGTATTAACCTTTAATTTTACTACATTTATACCTGCGTTTTGTGGCTTGTCAAGTTTGTGTCTCATGCATGTAAATACTGAGTGTTAATTACATTCTTCTCCAGTAGATGTTAATTACGTGGGCAGTCCTAACATTCTAAAGCAGGATTGGTCAGTTTGGTGAACCAGACACAAGCAAATGAACATCTTTATCACATCATGACCTGCTGATATATTTTGATCGATCCATTACCAATCCATTCTTATTTGAAATAGACAAGAAATAGGAGTACCATATTCAGATGGGTCTGTATCATTTTATACGTAAAGGTAGGATATTTTGATGGGTCTGTGTATTACTATGATGTAATGGTAGCACATTCTGATAGGTCTGTATCTTATTATACATAAGGGTAGGATGTGTATCTTATACATAGGGATAGGATATTTCGACAGGTCTGGATCTTTGTAACAAGTACCGTTCTGTCATTATTGTAATCAAAGTTCATCATTTCATCAGGTTATATAAAACACAGTCATGGACATTTTTTATCACTATAGTTCACCTCACTTGCATGTCTTTCGACTGTGGGATAACCCCACAGAGCTCCCAAGGATACCCACAAGGACACAGGAAGAACATGCAAACCCCACACATAAAAGAACTAGATTGCCCCACCTGCGGATTGAGCCCGGGACCACCTTGCCCACAGAGCCACCATGTCATCCATTTATCTAAAATAATTGTGTAAAATTTTAACGGATTTAATAACGCCACACCCTCTGAAGAACATGTGGGTGTGATTTGTTAAATTCAGCATATTATAATGTACCCATAGGTGGTAAACTTGATAATAATAAAGTTAAAATGAGATACTTGTCCACACTGTTACAGGTTCAAATATTTTGTCTTAGCATTTTTACATTACTGGATTCATAAGAACAAAGACTGACACAGATATTAATGCTATCAGCTTCTTAACAGATAGTAGAATGGTGCTTGGCTACATCTGCAATGAAAACAGAAGATTCTATGTCTTTGTCAGCAATAGAGTAACTATTCCCTGGGAATGGCATTTTCTGCCTACCAAGCACAGCAGACTGTGCAACAAGGTTTCTCTGCAACTCATCTCACAGAGACAAGGTGGCTTTCAAGACCTTTGTTCGTGATACAGCCTGAACAGTCCAATGATGACACAGCAACCTTTGAACTTGTTGATCCGGCAATATGTAGAAGTTTGCCTTCTAGTGGGCACAATAAATGCAGTAGTTTCCAGTAAGCCCTAAAGCGTGCTGTTTCATGTCTAGTTCATATGGCCCATGATTTTGTAAAAAGGGCCAGAAAATAACCAAAGCAAGTGCAAAAGGTTGGCATCACTAGTGCATCAAGATCAGCTGAAAACCAAATTAGGGGTTGCAGACAACAAGAGTTTGGCAGTTCTATTTGCTTATTTGAGCATAAGAGCCATTAATGTAGCAGTAAGTGGACACCTTAAGCATCATAAATGCTTTGAGGAGTTCACTATATGTGGGTCAGTCAAAACTGTTAGGAACGACCTAACGAACAAAGTTTGGGTGAGCCTGTCATGAACTGAAAATTTTATCCCATCTTGCATTACCGAAATGTCCTCACTGATTAAGGCTGTTTATTGATCCTCAGTCCACCACATGCTTCCCACATGGGATGAGTTTGAGAGAGAACAATTGGTGTTACACGACAAATACTGTATACAGTACTTCAGAACTGGTGTTCTCACAAAAGACCAGCAGATTAACCAAAACGATTGGCCTATGGGATGATTTAAGTTTTTAAAAGATAGTGCTCAGTTCAGTGCCAAAAATAGTGTTACTTCTCTCCAAGGATTAGAGACTTGAGTGGGTAAATAGTTAAATTATGGGATCTACTGATACCAGATGAGAATTGTGGTACTATATTATATAGTTGTCATTATAGTTGTGTTTTAAACAGGAAACCTGTAAAGAAAATCTGAAACACTAAACTGCTTGTTCTCATGGGTGGAAAAGCATCATTTAAGTGTGGTGAAAAGGAATGAATACTGAAATGCTTAAATGCCTAAATTAAACTTTAAACAGCCAGAATTCAATCTTATTTGGTGTGCCTCTTATCTCTTTACTAGCTAGAATTGCAGGGTGGGATTTTTGGCTGCAATAGAAAAAGCACAGACAACGAGGTGAAAGAAATTGTTGTTTACAAGCAACTTAAATATTCCAAACATTCCTTAGATTGGAATGAGATAGGCGAATGTGCTGAAGCTCACAAGGACTGAGGCATAGAGCAACTGAGGAGCAACGTGCAATATCAGAAGCAGAATCTTTAATCTTAAGCGTAATTGTGTTTTTGTTGTAATAATTGACAAATAATATTTCTTAAGAAATGCTTTACTTCAGTTAATTTTCACAAATCTGTTTAAATTTTCTATTTCATTATTGCTGGCATTGTTTTGTTATATTTAAAATGAAATATAATAGAAAAATGTCAAGGATGTGCATGATAAGTGAACGATGCTTCAAAAAGGCAGTTTGTATAACAGCAATACAAAGAGTCATAAAAGGTTATACATCCTAGAAAAACAAATTTTTATATGTCATATAGCGAAAAAACCTTAATTTATTGCACTGCTCATATATTATATAGCACCTACACAGGTATAGTACCTGCTCAAAACACTGTTTTTAATGTTTTTATTTTCTGTAGAGCAGAAGTAACATGTTGCTTTTAACAAAGTCAAATCTTTAATCGGTTATTCCAAATAATTGCTTAAGTCATTTCCATGAATACTGAAGATAGAGTGTCCAGTACGTATTGGTGCAGTTACACCAAATATGGGAGCAGCAGTTGTAGAGACAGGCTCTGCAAATATAAATGTCAATAAACATTAGGCTAAGTTAGAGTGAACAATCCCTTATTTTTTATTACGAACAGAACTTTTAATATTTTTAAGAAATTACAAACAGAACTTTTAATATTTTTAAGAAATTACAAAAAGACCTTTTAATATTTTTAAGAAATTTCGAACAGAACTTTTAATGGTAGGCCATTGCAAATGCTGTAAGTGATTCTACTAACCTTTAAAAACCAGATGATTTGGATTAAAGTGCCACCCACTCACCATCTGCAACAATGAGTTGATTAATAATAAGAACTTCCTAGTTTCTTATACAGGGTTGTAAGTTGGGTTCACAAACTCAAATATTTACTGCATAAACTGAACATTGCTTCAATGTTCAGATTTTCTGTGAGTCACTAAACAAATATTTATTTGTATAACCACTGTTTCTGAGAACTGCTTCAACGTCTGTGTTTCAAAAGGCATTTTTATGCCACCCTGAGAGATTGGGCTGGCCACTCCAAACCATTAATCTTGTTGGTCTAGAACCAAAATGTTTGATGAACCTTATTGGTGTGTTTGGGGTCGTTGAACCCTGTTAACAAGATGCTTTCGTCACCATGCTTCACTGTCTTCACAGTGTACAGAGGCTTTGAATTCAATATTCAGGCATTATCCTAATCAACTGGCAAGTACCACTACAGCCAAGAACAATCTTGTCCATAAAGTGTTGAGCCATTTCTCTTTGGGTCAGTCAGTGTGTTCCGTGGCAAAATTTGAACCATTCGGAACTTTTTTTAACCATCAGACTGTGGAAGTTTGGAAGTTGTTGAAGGTAAATTGACTTCACTTAATCATATTCTGTACTCACAGGTAACTTCAGATTACCTGTGACTTCTTTCTGGAAGTGATAATTAATTCATCTGGATAGTAGTCGAACAGGCACAGGTTTTGGTTGGCAATTTAAGACATTTGAGATACGCACTTCTCTATCTATGTTTTTCCCTTCTACAATCAACATTTTAATAAAAGTATGCTCCTCATAAGAACAATGTCTGGAACAACCAATTTTACCCAGTATTTCAGAAGGAAATGCGCCATGACCCACATAAGCCACATTTTAATCAATTGAACGCTTTTATGTTTTAATGCTTAAATCACTCAGAATGAGCAGCATGGATGTTCTGATTGCTTCATTACTCTACTAAACTTTATTAAAGTAAATGTAGAAATATCACTTCTACTTAAGACCTACTTAAAACCACTGTGCTTACACCTCAGACACTCACCATCTCACTTAGTTCAGTGCTGGAACTTTGCACTGGACTGCATTTGTAGGAGATAATGTTAGTAAACGTGTCAGCCAAATGTACTCGAATGTAGCACCCTGCTTCTGACTAGAGAAAGGATAGAGAATAGGTGAGGCAAAATGTGAATTAGGCATACAATTGGGACTGGTGAACTGGTGAATTGTGTATATTTTTAAACTAGCTGTTTTTTCATAACTGAAATGAATTGGTACTAAAATGTTTATAGAACATCAAATCCAAGCACAAGATGGTCAAAGGCTGCCTTCAAAACATAATGTCTGCTACAAAAAATTAATTGTGGTTTGGGATTTACTGAATAATGCAATGGGCATAGATCTAATTATTAATTTATCAATATGAGGCAGTTTAAATGTAGTATGCTGAACAAGTTAAAGTGAGGCCTCTTTTTCCTGGGCTCCCTAATCCAAGTAGAATATTATACCATGATTTTCTGTGTAATCTTACCACAAAGTAGGCTCTGCGGTATGCACACCCCTGTGGATCGACCCCAGAGTCCTTCTGACAGTCTGTCTCTCTTATCCCGAATTTCAGCATCATATCATAATTGTTCATCCCAAGTGGAACAACCTGGAACAGAGTGAAAAGGCATCATTTTATTCTGCATTGTTATTACCTTTCTCAAAGAACAATTCTTTAGAAAACATTTTTTTCACATTTTACCTTGATCAATTTAAGTATATTAGATCCTCAGAATTGATTGGGAATTCCAAACTCATTTGCTTTACTAAACATAAAGCTACTTCTCAAAAAAAAGGTATTTTTTCTACGCAAATGCAAGATCTTAAATCTAGTTAAATTATTCACATACTTTAGTAACTGAAGCTTTTGCCACTCTGTAGAGGTGATGCCGAGCATACCGAACGTTGATCTCATCTAGTGCTATCCTCAAAGCCTCATCTGCCTTAGCAGTCAGATCAAATAGGGGGAGACCTGTAGGGTTAATGGTCAGGCTGATTAAAACTAATACCAAATCAACCCATTTAAGGTCACCTTATGTCATGTGATAAGACTTAAAAATAAAGACAGAAATCGCTTTCACCTCAGTAACAATGTTTCAAAATGGTGTTCTGGTGATTAGTCTGATTTTTTTTAGATTATTAGATTGAGTTATGAAAAAACATAAAACACAGCCATAGCAGCAAGTTTACATTTAATTGCTTAAAATTACCATTTTGAAAATGACGTGATATTTTAAAATAATGTCCGTATAATTAGCAGCTCTGCTCTTTCACAAGTGTAACAATTGCATTGAAATGAAAAATCTGATTTTCTGACAGCAGCTAACTTTCAACTACTCAAGGTATTAACATGTCCACCACCAATTAACAGATTATTGAGACGTAATTGTGAAAAGCTGTAAATGCAAAATGCAGATAGTAAGCAGTGAGGTATATGAAGCAAATGACTCACCTGAACCACCCAAACACTGAACAAGCAGCAAGATCAAAATGTTGCACCTCATTGTCTTTTTGTTAATCAAACTGAAACTTGCAGCTACTCCTGAAGTCACTTTCTATGGCTTTATCAGAATTCCCTTTCCTGCCTCATTGCCCTTAGCCACTCCCACGTGAGATGCCCAGTCTTCCTTGGTCTGTTCTGCATTCCCAGTAAAAAATTTTGTTTACCTCTCTGGATTTATGCTTCCACGAACAAGTCTTCCCTGCACTCCCCTTATCACTAAACTAAAGCCCTGGTAAAGAATCAGTTTCTGAATTTGAAATTCATTCCAAAAATTGTGTTGTGGATGTGAGAAACTGATCTCATATCTGTTAGTTTTGTCAAAAGCAAAAAATAAGGTCACCATAACGGATTGCATAAAATCATAAAGTTACATCATAAAAATCACCTGCCTGGGAATTATTGTGCAAGGGGTATAAATCAACCTCATTGTCCTACTGAATAAAAAACAAACATTATTGTACCTTCGACGAACACAATTTTTTTCTTCAACAACAAAAGCATAACCTAGGTCAGGCATTGATGTTGGTCGGCCTGTATTCAATTAATCAAATTGTGTTGTTCTTAAAGTATTATGCATAATTCATTAACCCAGTCAAAGAATGCTTGGCAAAGTGTACCATAATTTTAAGACACATGACAACCCAGGCCAGGAAGCATTGAAAAAACAGTTCTTGTTTCTGTGATTGCTTCAACAGCAGTTGCATGATGGAAGCTTGAGTGGAAATATAGTTGCTCTTGCCTGTACACATTTTCACTTACAAGCTTGGGCATCTGAATCAGGGGTTACATTAAAGGAACTGACCATTCTGCGACCAATGACTGTCTATAGAAACTGCTTTTTTAAAGCAGTCAGTTACTTGTGGCAAATGTAAAGTAGAAGAACAAATTCAAATATTATTATTATTATTATTATTATATAATACATATACATATTATACTTAAGGTTTTACACCCAGTGTTCAATTCTGCTGTAACCCAGAGATTTGTTTCTTTTATCATTTGTCCATGTCTTTGAGACAGGCCTTGGAAATGGTGATTAACCATTTTTCTCAGTTCCAAACTGCATCTTTTCACCTGCTAATGGTGGATTCTCACCCAGAATAATCAGAAGTCATCAGTTCAGGCACCTTTACCACTATGCCAGCTAAGCAAGCAAACTAAGTAAATTTTGATGACCAAGCATAAAACATAAAATAATAGAAAAATAAAATTCCAATCATTTGGTTACAGAAACTAAATCCCATTACAATCCCAATACACCTCTTATTTAAATGTTACTTTTAAATTGAACTGTGAGGTTATTTTAGGGGTGTCATTTAATGCCATATTACACATTTATGACTAATAATAATGATAATAGTAATAATAGTAAGAAGAGTAACAATAATAAGAACATTTATCCACAAAATCTAGAACAAAAAGAGTCAAAACTAAAATATTTTTATCAAAATCAGTAAAATGAGACTGCAGTACTGAAGCAAAATGGACTTTGTTTTGTGTGCAGAGTGTGCCCATTGGACTCCAGTCATTACAGCAGTACAATGCCAAACATACTGGAAACAGCTGATCAGAGACCAGTTTTCTTTTTTCCTCTACTTTAATGGATTATCTGGGCCATTAACAGTATTAAGTGGCAAAGAGCCATATAGATCAGTTCATCAACTAATGTAATGCTATGAGTACAAAAGGTCAAAGTTACTTAGGCTCAAACTCAAAACCACAATATGACTGTAGTTCAGCTAGGCCTGAAATGTACACAAACTGTGCAGGGGTAGCAAACACATTTAGTCTAAAATAACCTTTTTCAGATTTGTGCTGAAGCTACAATGTTTAAAATTACCCTTAATGCTGGATAACCTTATTTACCAATTTTGCATTGTGAGAGGCCTGTTTAAAAAATCATGGTCGATGAAGAAAGTGTAATACTGACTCCAAACTGACTTTTTTCTTTATCCCCCAGATAAAACTACTGTAGTTTTAAGTCCATCATTTAATTATTAGACAATGTGATGCAATAACCAGTACACATAGTACAGGGGGGGAATGCTCTGTTGAGAACTCCACTCAGAAAAGATTAAGACCACCCCATCTTGGGACCGAACCCAGGACCTTCGTGCTGGTAAGCTACAGTGCCACTAAGCCACCATGCCACCCAATAATACAGCCATTTATGATCTGTTTAAATTCTAAATAGTCAGCTATCCAATCAGCTTGTTGGTGCATACATTTGTTGCAATATTAATGGAACAAAACACAAAAGACACAATTTGTCACAAAAAGGTGCAGTGATCATAAAACTGAGACAGCTCTTCCAATCCAACCTAGTTTTTACTAACTGGTACATACAGATCTATATTGTTTTACCATTTATTTATAAGTCATAACACCCCACTTAGACTGCAATGAATGAGGCTTCTTCAACATTTAAAATAAGTATGTTTGCCCCTAATTGCAACAAAATATAATATAGCATACAATTCAAACAAATATGTACCCAAATGCTTCAAATTTATTTGCACCCCCTTTCTTTCTGTGGTCTCATTCTGTTTAAATGGTTCAATGCAAAATGTGCATTTTATGTATGACCTATTACATACCTTTAGGTTCATTCTGTATTACAATTATGTTGTGATCTTCCAGCCACCACACCTTTATATGTAAACAGCACCTTCTTAAATCAACATTCCCCACAAAATCTAACATTTTGTTGGGCACAAAAATGTAATCACTTAGTTGTTTACAATTTGTACTTGGCCGTAATAAGATACCTTTTCATGAGGGGGCTTTAACTGAATTTGTAACACCATTTCTTTACTCATTGTCAGCTTTACTGTGGCTGGAAACAAGTGTTCAACCAATTTTATTCCCAATCTATACATTCACTTCATGTGTACACACAATGTGAACTGAAGTCAGCTATTACCCATGTTTAGGCCTGAGGCCGGGCAGCCAAGAAAAGTTGAAAATCACTTTGCAAAATTGTTCTCAAGTAATGCAGTATGACATTTCTGCCACATAACCTACCCAGATGGAAAACAAGAATGCTCTGCAGGACAAACATGCTTGAACTGTTTGCATAACAGTTTGACTACATTCTATCAGTATTTATAAGCCTCTACTCTCATCATTGCTGCAGAGTTCCAAACAGAGGCTCCATGGCAGCCAGGAATGATCCTTCGAACTCCTGATCAGAGAAGCGGCAGACAGACTGACGAGCACGATGCCGGATTTCGAGACGTACATCAGGGGTCAGGGAAAGGATTCGACCCATGGTATCAGCATAGCTGTCCTCATCATAAGCCAGAAAACCAGTAATGCCACCATCATAAGGTACAACAATGTCCAGTTTTGGACCACCAGACTTGTTAGCCAGAATTATTGTTCCAGCAGCCATGCACTCCACCACACCTGAGAGAGAGAGAGAGAGATAGAGAGAGGAAGAGGTGAGCTACACACAAAAACAAACGTTCAGCCTTTTTAAGTTTCTGTCTGTATCCTGGACTCAGATGGCCCCAATTAATAGCAGCCTTTTGCATTCCAACTCATGTACTTCATCACTCACCTACCTACCTACATCTAGAACCAATTCAGAGCATACAATCCATCTTTTGCAAAAACATTTTATTTTTGGAGGGTGGGAGAAACCCAAAAGCACCCAGAGTAAATGGATGTGGTGGATGTGGTGAGAACATACTAAGTTTATTAGTATACAAGAAATAGTTTGACTCCACTAAAAAACTAAAATCATTAGCAAACAGTTTCTGCTCTTACCAATGCCAAAATGTTCATTCCACATGGTGTGCAGGCCGATTGTTGCCTCCATCAGCTCCTTCTTTAGCTCCTCAAAAGGAATGTTCAGCTTAAATTGTACCTTATCAGCCACGCCCAGCTCCTGACACAGTCCCTTCAGCATCAGCACCCTGTCCTCATCTTCTTGGTTCCGACATCCACCTATCAAAACCAGCTTCACTAGCTCCCTGTCGTAGGAATTTGCCTCACGACGGTCTAGAAGCTTCCGAAAAGACCTGATCTGCAGTTGGTGGTCTTTCTCTGGCCGAAATTGAGCTACTGACACAATGGAATAGTGCTTATTGCCTCTTTTCTCCTTCTCCAGGGGGTCACTGAGAAAGGCTTGAACATCACAAGGTGGGTAGACCACGCTAGTCCTGTCTGGGGCACGCCACAGTGACAGGATGTGACCCAGCGTCCAAGTGGAATTGACCATGATTATGTCACTACAGGAGCCAGCAAGGCCATACAGAAGGGCAAATGCACAATAGTAAATCACCTTAACAGCACTTAGTATGGGGTTGCTACTGATGTAGTCTGCATTGTTGAACCTATAAGGAAAAACATGCAACATTTTTAGACAGAAGGGTTGATCAGCCAATATTAATTAAAAAGGGAGAAATGATGAACTAATGTTTCAGACACTGCTCTATGGCACTAGCATCAGAAAACCAATAAAATGGAATGGTTTTAGCCATCCAATACAGTTTGTTTATTTAAAAAAGGTTTATTCCTTAATTAGACTAAATTAATATTACTCATTACATTACTCATTTAATAGTGATTAAAAAACATCAGATAATTTTTTCTGCCTAGCCAGTTCTTTGTAAACATAAATGTATCCAGCTAACTAGTGTTTAAGTTTTATATAATGCTAACTAAGAAAGTAAAGACTACCTTGAGTTTCTGTCACGAACCACAGAAAGCATGTCTGTGCTGATGGTGGGGTAATGCACATAGCTGACGACCCTGCAGCCTCCTAGGTAGCGAAAGATAGGTAGAGTAAATGCGTAACCCATGGAGTCGATAAAGAGATCCGGGGTAAAGGCAGTCAGCGCCTCCCAGCCTAGAAATAAGGAACCGAGGCTCTGGCCAAGCAGGGTAAAGTGGGGGAACAAACTAGCCTCGACAAGGAATCGATGTTTCAGGAAGACAAATTTCACAGCCCGGGGGAGATGGATGTTGAAACGTCGCCAAGCTCCATCTATAATTTGCTCTCCCGTCACACCCTGATCGCCTGTATACACAACAAAATCCACATGGTGGTACCTGGAATACAGAAGAAAGATTCGAAAAGATTACTAAAATAAACTTAGCATTTATTAATTCATTTAATATAATATTTACTAATTGCAATACATTTTGGTTCATTTGCACAGACATGATTGCTGAAATCAAGAGAGGAATGGCCAAACAGTCGAACTATTTAGAGGTGTACTTTTAATCCCAGTACAAATCTGGGCTCAAGATAAGTAGAGTTGGGTCAGGAAGGGAATCGTTTGTAAAAACTATCCGGTTTACAGACCATAATGCGGACACCCATAATTACGGAAATGGCCAAAAGGAAAAGTACTACAATTTGCCAAAACAGCCTATGGTATTAGTGTTTTTAAATAATTTCAGGTTTGGCAACAATGTGGTCCTATCCTAAGTAATATTCATTAACTTGAAGTCATTCAGCTCAGATTACCCCCCCAACAGTTGTTATTTATTATTAAGTATATTGAAAAATATTTCTAAAATTATTTATATAAAAGGTTTTCTTACAGATGTTTACTGCAGCAATGCATTAAACATTCTCCATTATTCATGTAGCATTGAAAACAAGGATATATAAGCTGTCGTCCCATTCTAGACATTTATTGTCTTATTCGCTTCATTTGGGGTAAAGGGGAAAATTGTGTAACTGTGTCATTTTCTCTGAACTTTTCCTTTACCACATTTTAATCTTGTTCTCCAGATCTATTGTAGGTCATTGTGTTTGTGGCTCTTGTAACAGGATATTCTTACAGACCTAGAATCAGTTCCACCTGTACACATGTACAATTGTGTTTAATGGGGTTCGAAGGATAAATTCTGATCCTAGACAAACACTCTTTTCACATGCGTTATGGATTTTTCCCTGAGCCAATATTTGTTCTACATTTCAATACTACATTACAAAACTCTAGTTCCAAGTATACCTTATAGTGCTAGATTTTTTAACACTAAAGCAATTGTTCTACATGTTTTATTAAATGTCAGTGTTGCTCTTAATTTTATAAAATCGATCTCCTACTCAAATCATTTTCCATATATTGTACAAGAATATACAAGAAGTCCCCTCATATTGAACATGAAACCCAATGATAGTGACTCACAAAGTACTCAAAATGATCTTTTTAAAGTAATTTTGAAAATTTGATTTCAAAAATCAAATACCAAAATCTATTAGATATTAGAGTGGCAAAAGAGTCAGAACATGATCCAGTGTAGTGTGAAGTCCAAGTTCAAATCTAAGCAGAGCCATCTGACTGGGCATGTACATGATTGATTGAGGAAGGAAATATAGGAAAGGGTCTCTTCCCACTGTGATAAGCAATCTCCAGTACTGCTCTGGATGACATGGGTAAGTGAATGGTGGGAGTTGGGTTGAGATTATTTAGTCGCATGAAGCTTAGTTCTGTACTGTATGTGAAAAGCCAAGTTTGGTAAATGATAAAAAGCAGTCGCAGATTAGACACACGTCAGAGGGAGCACTAGGGGTTGAGCAAGTGGTAACAAAAACAAATAAACAACAATAACTAAAATCTAATTTGATGAAGGTGTATTTCTTGTTGCTTAAACAACACACTACACTACTGCATAACCTTCAGTCTCTGACAGTTAAGCCATCGAAACACTAGGGAGGTGCTGGCTGATTAAAATACTTCAGTGTTCTGTTTTGCTGTTTTATGTCCTCTATTTCAAGGCACACCATTTGTTACATAAGCTGACTGGTCTTAAAGTCTAAATGGACTGGAATGCATGAACATTTATATTTTTATTGAGGGTTAACAGTCTTGCTCAATTGCTCAATAGCAGCAACCTAGAAGTGAAGGGGCTTGAACCAGCGACTTTATGATTACTAGACGGGTGCCTTAACCGCTAGGTCACGGATTCCCAAAAGAAGGCCCAAATGTCTACTTTAAATTGTTTTCATACCTATTCTGCAGGGCTCTTATGGAACACCAGAGCACCCTCTCTCCTCCACCCCCTGCATTACAATATGGGTGAAAGAAGGCAACACAAGGTCGGCCTTCTTGAGTCCTCCGCGCCTTCCTGTTTGTCTGGAGCCAGAAACGCACCCCTCCGATGAGCAGGAACAACACTCCTGTCAGCACGAGCGAAAGGTATACACATGGCAACACCAGCGTCCACAACAGCCTGCAAAAAACAGTTTTGGATTACATACGACAATCAAGTTTAGCCTAAAGTGAGATTTCTTGGTGGGTTACGTAAAATTTTTCATTAGTATTCTGTTTGAGAACTTTTAAATCTTGAATGGCTGGAATTGCTAACAAGGTTTCCTTACTGTCCTGGGAGTATTCCTGCTTTGTGCCAAGTATTTACATCAGACACATGCTCACCCTGACCAGAATTCATAAAATAAAATACTGAATGTGGAGCACCGTTTTAAATATTAATCAACTGGTTGGTTAAGACTTCTGTTGTGTAAGTAGGTCAGTGGTAGGGATTACAGGAATCCTTAGAAAGGGCGGTTTAGTCTGTTGGCATTGACTCTCATACACCAGGATGATCTGGTAGGGAAGGTGGCACAGGTTTGCTCCTGACCAGGAAATGTAACTTCCTCATCAACAAGGACGATATCCCCTCCATCTACTCTCTCAACAGGTGTTCCTCAGGGCTCAGTACTTGTTCCACTACTTATCACCATCTACATCCAATCTCTTGGTAAGGTCATACCTCTCATGGCTTTCCCTATCACTCACCCCAGCATGACAGAGCAGTTGTTTATTCCTAGAGACCAATCTTAAAACCCTGAGCAGCACCAAGATACCTACAGGATATAATCAAACCCCGCACTGTACCACGCAACCTCAGCGCCACCAGTCTAGCCCGACTCGATTCTCCAGCCAGGACTAGAGGAAGGCTAGCATCAAGCCTCTTCTCTGTGCTCGCACCGAAGTGGTGGAACGAGCTTTGCTTGTATGTCGGAATTCCCTTATATACCTGGATAAGAGCGTCTGCTAAATGGTGTCAATGTAAATGGCGTTTTACACCGTATTCAACAAACACAACACGTCCCTGACCAAGCGTGGAAACTATTGTTGTGTTTAAGGGAAATCACCTTAACCGTGGTGTATTTTTAAACATTAACATGCTACTAAGAATAAATAACTCTGTCGTTGTTCAATTTCTGTTCAGTTTGCAATTTCAGTTTCAAGTCCATTTCAGTTTACATCATTCAATATACTGTAAATACAACACAACACAAATACAATGTATAACCTTGCACTGATAATTTAACTGTTTGTTTACCTGAATAAATCACACAAACAAAAGTATATATGATCGTGCCCAGTCATTTCGCTTGCACAGAGAGTGACAGCCAAACATTAACAAAACACATTTCCTGATATTCTTCTTCTACTTAATCACAATCTGAAAACACTCTGCGCATGTGCGCCACCTGCTGCTCTGGGAATTAAACACAAAGAAAAATAATAGAATCACATTTGTAAATGTACTAACGGTCATATTTAAAGATGATCTCCTTTCACATTTGGATACAAGTGACTTATCAGAATTGTTGAAGTGAAAACCTCTGCAGATGTACACCTTTTGTTCATTTTTAAGGTTTTTATCACGTTTTTTACTCAAATCGTATTAAAACTGGTAAAGTGCCAACATTTTCACAGGATAAGTTTAATTATACCAAATTTCATTGTATTCTTGAAGTAGAAATAAATGAATGTTGATAGTGTTTTATTGACATTTATGTTAATTTAGTGACTCATTATGTTGGAGAGCAAAAGTTTAACTAGTAAAGTCAATAGTATGAAATCAATAGTTCTCACTCAGCTCACTATTGCACAAGTGTCTTTAAGCCAGTGGAGAAAAGATGAACCGTCTAGTTTTATTAACTTTTTTATTATATTTTTTGGAAACATTTTTCTGCAAACCAGAATAGTAAGTGCTTTAATTTGATTATTCTTTGAACTACACCTTATGTGTCATTAGACAACAGCTATAAAATCTGCAGAGGGTTTATATAATCCATTCTCTCAATATGTTGAATAAAGAATAATCTAAAGTAAAACATATGGTAGAGGAATTTAGACAATTAATAGCCTATTGCACAAGAGTTTGTATGTTGTACTCTTTTACGTTTCATGAAAAGCCACTATGCTCATTTGAGTCATCATGTATTGCTTAAGCTTTCTTTTTTAAAAATAGTGACAAAGTTCTGTCCATCACGGCTGCGACAGAGGCACAAATTCTCCAACTGCAGAACTTAGCCAGCAATAATGAGGCATGTAAACTCACAGCACTCACTTGAAGTATTTACACATACAAATATGGAGACTTGAAGTATCTGGATGAATTTAACAAGTTAAAAAAAAAAACAGTTTAACTATATTTATTTTACAATTATTTTGAATTAATTAATATTAGAAGTTTATAATTAGTTACCCAATTAATTAATTTTAACTTTTATAACCATTTTATTACTGTCAGGGTAACACCAGGTAAAACTAAACTGGGTGCGAAGTTGGCCACCCCTTTCAAGCATAGACAATTATATCTGTGTAGATGACATGCCAGCCAATAGCACTTCTATTATGCTCCCATTATGTGAATCTCATGCTGTCAGCCCGTTAGATATTTACAGACATGATTGGCTTATGTCAAAAGGGGGGTGGGGGGGAAATATTGGATACAGTTCAGAGTGTTCTTGCCTTGTGCCAAATGTTTAAATTAACTAAAATAAAGATCTTTATCAGACAGTGCTGTGGCAGCCAGCTGACTCCAGTCACATTACAACAAACTCACCTGTCCACTTGTACATCCGTTCTGGCAGTGTGGAGCATATTACCGCTCTGCTGAACACACATGGGCTCACCTACAGGCAAGTAAGCCTTCCACAAATTGTTTACATTAAAAAAAAATATTTTAAATCATTTGTTTTCCCGAAGGTGGCCTGTTGCAATCTGTGCCAATTTAATTACATAAAAAACATGTATGTGAGAACTATCACAAGGTTTTCAATTAAAGTATCCACCACATCTTACTTCAGCCATTGTCAAACCATTGTCTTTGTGGCAGAAATAACAAAAAGCAAAAAAAAACTTAATACCAAAATGAATATTCCACATTTGCATTAGTTTATGTTAAGTTATTTAATGTGTCCCACTTTTCATACAGAGATTGCCCAGGTGCATTGGTATTTGTTGTGGACAGAGGGATCATACAGGTGCATATGGTTGCCATGTTGGTTTTTCTTAATGCCTCATGAAGTATTATTTGCTGCAAGTGGAAGTCTTTTTTATTTATCACAGGTTCTTCCTTTCAGAGTTGTTAACTCCTCTGTTGGCAACCTGTTTTTCTTTGAAACTGTGATTCTATGCTCAATTCAGTCTGGTTTACTGCTTGTGCCAAGACCAGTACTTTATTCTGGGGCACTCAACCAGTGTCATGGCACCTTTTGACCATCATTTGAAAACCATCCTGTATAAGTGAACTGCACCACTGGGGCATATTTAATTAGCTGTTTAATTCTTGGTTTGTTTGTTTCCATTATTTTGGTCATCTTCACTTCTTTGTATGTGGTGTTTTCTACAATTGTTCTACAATTTTGACTTTTTAAATTTATATTAAATGCTGATGATTATCCGATTCAGTCGCAGTCGACTCTCGGTCACTTGATGGATCATTGATCCATGAAGTATTTTGGCAATGATAGTGGAGTAGTTTGCCATTGCTTT
>JAYDZG010000013.1:10082896-10097120 GCA_034509265.1 Microcambeva bendego
AAAGGTTTTGATGTAAAAAATAAACTAACATGACAGTTTAAAAAATAAAAATGTTTGGTTAATTGCTGTTTTACAATTACATTCACCCTTAATTAATCGATTAATTAAATTTATTTATTGGTCTGGTGTTTGGTGTCAAAGGCGTGGGTTTACTGTACCTAATTGAACCTTAGATGGCATATATATATATATATATATATTGTTTACAGCAAGGTTTACCGCAGCATTTAAACTTTCCATATGAGCTTTCCCTCATTTACATTTTACAGTTACAATGTACAGTCTGAGCAATGAGGGTTAAGGGCAACACTCAAGGGCCCAACAGTGGTCACTTGGCAGTGAGGAGGTTTGAACCGGTTGATGCTATGTCATTAATGCTCACTGATTGATTTTGCTCATGTTGATTTTGCCTATACGGTCATCATTTTCAGGGCTCTCCTGAGCGCTGCAGTTCAAAGGACTCAATCATATCTTGCCAATCCAGTAGCTCCCCCAAGCGAAAGTCCACTGGGAAGAGTATTGGCTCCAGCAAGAAGGATAAGAAGTTATCCACCTCTTCATCAGTCCTGTCCTCCCCTGTTGCAGAGCAGAGCAAATCGGATGAGACAGACAGCAGGTGAGCAGGGCCGCTTCAAAAACTAACCTGTAACTACATGTTTCCAATACATTACTTTTTTCTCTTCTTCATGTTTGTAATAAAGAGTTGATTCAGTTTTCACTGACAAAAAACTTACCTGATTCTTTTTTCTTTAGATCTTCAAAGAGTGGACATACCAAGAAGAAAGGGCCACGGACACCCAGCCCCCCACTCTCTTTGCCCTTAGACTTGCCTGTAGGGGGCAAAAAACATAAAGGCAAACACAAGAACAAAGAGAAAAATGAGGAAAAGCAGAAAGAGGGCAAGGAGAGGGGCAGGGACACAGACAAACACAAAGAGAAGAAAGAAAAACGCAGGTACATCATTTACACAGCTAGCAAATGTGGCATTGTATTCTCAAATCTTTTTATTGGATTTATGTATATGTTTCTCTACATCAGCCTGTAATACTTAATGTTATATGTACTATAGGCCTACTTTAGGCCTACAACCAGAATTATTCGTAGTGGTGAATCGTAAATACAGGAGTAATTAAAAGTGAAACATAAGCGTTTGTGTTTACCAATATTAAAACACTTAAACTTTGCTGTATTTTTTAGGGATCGCTCTGAGAGTTCTCACAAAACAAAGCGAGCTTTGACATCAGAAGAACGTTCTGGCAGTGTATCATCTTGTCGAGAGGTCTCACCCCAGACAAAACGGAAGTCTGTGTCCCCCAAACTGGTAGCCCAAAAGCAGAGTTCACCACAGAGGTGAGGGGAAAAAATACCATCCAGATTAAAAGTGATCTCATATCAAAATCCGGGTAAATATCTGGTATAAAAACCATGCCACATCAGATGGGCAGACCAATGATTTACTGTAGTTATGTCTAAATACTGGAGAAGCACTAAGAAACAATCTGATCACATGAGGTACAAAGCATGCTAATATAACTTATTTACCATAATGTTTTTTTTATAGCTAACTTCATTCACTGTCTGGGCTTATATTTCAAGTTTCAAGTTGCAGCCTGTCACAGCATTTTCACGCCTTCTATAAGCTTGTTGACAAAACAAATTTTATGATGGTCATTTTACTCACATGTAGTTTTGTATGAAATGTAGTTAATTGTAACAACAACTTTTTGAAATTATTTTATTTTAAGTTAATCAATGTGCAGATGACGTTGAGATTCGTTAAATCCCTTTCCTGTGGTAGTCTCATTTTCTCCAAACTGAATAAGCAAATGTTAAAAGGTATGACTTTAATATTTGATGACTTTAATATTAATATTTGACCTCCCTTCTTTTTTTGTTTTCATGAATGAACCTTTAGCATGTATTCTCCAAACCTTCTCCAAACTTTTACACTAGTGCTCAGCAATGGAGTGCACTTCTGGTTAGTGCTGGTAGTTAGTATTTTGAGGTTAAAGCTTAATTAATTTGAATGTAAGCATTGCTTATAAATTGAATTGACACTTGGGCTTTACTGAATCACATTGTAGTGTCTTTTGTATGTTTTCTCTTAGATCTCGAACACCACCACGGCATCATAGGAGCCCCTCTTCACCATCACGAACTCACCAGTCTCCCTCCTCTCACTCTGGTTCTTCCCATCAACGGCACTCTCCTTTGCCCCGTCACCGCCGGGGCTCAACTTCCCCATCCTGCCAGCGAGATCTCCCCGCTTTGACATCCTCCCCCACGACTACCCAGACTTCACACCGTTCACGTTCCCATTCCCCCATCTCCCCTCACAGATCCAGCCCAGCCTCCCGCCACCACTCACAGGGCCGAGACAGAGAAAGGGGACGAGGGGAGAGAGAAAGAGATAGGAGTCCTCTCCACGACAGACGTCATGAACGCAGAGAAGGTGGGAAAGAAGTTAAATATATTTGATTTTTACCTCCTCGTTAAGTAACAGTACATCCCCATCTTTTGCAGGGTTTACCTTCAAAGAGCACCCACAAATTATGAAAAACTAAAAAAAAATAACAAAAAGCAAATTTTGTATGCGGTTCAAAAATCAGTTCCTATTTTTAAAGCTTAAACATCCAGAATCAGTGAATAGATTGTTGTTCCATTTGTAGCGTTGATTGGAAATAAGCGAACCAATCACAGTGATTATGGAGTAGCAGAACCAAGTCTGATTCACAGGCTTAGAAACTGTAGGGGTTCATTTACTTGAAATCTCACTTTCTAGTCAATTAAATTTACTTGTGTAGCGCTTTTTACAGTAGACATTTTCACAAAGCAGCTTTACAGAGTTTAGGACCACCAGACCTGAGGCATTAGAAATTTATAGACCGAGTCTGCAATCCCTAAACTGTGAATTTGTGCGGGTTCACTGTATTAGTTTCTGCAATGTTCAAATTGCTGACTGTGTATTTCTCTTTTTGTTCTGTTATTAGAGAGCCGTGTGAAGCGAGAGAAAGATGGTGGACGGGACGATCGCATCTATGAAACTGATCAGAGTTCATCAAGAGATGATAGAGAGACTAGAGAAAACAGAGATCGCCATTCTGATAGAGATCGCCGGTATGCTCGTGATGACCGTCAACATCGCAGTAGTGACTCTAAAGAAGCACGGGATACAAGAGACCGGTGTGGCAGAGAAACTCTGGAACACAGAGAAAGAGACCGGGACAGGGAGAGGGAGCGAGAAAAAGACAAAGAGAGGAACGACTCTCACAGAAAGGAGGAAATTTCTTCACAGGAAGAAAAAAGTTACGGAAGAGGACATGGCAAAGAGGAGGAACGCAGCGAGAGAAGGACAGAAAGCCGAAATGACTCCCGAACAGAACGAATGGGAAGAGGACGGGGTAGAGTGGCAGAAACTGGTGATAAAGGTAATAAATATGCTTGATTTGTGTGAATGATCCGAGACCTGTTTTTAATCGTTTTATTAAAGCACATTTTACCTTCCCCAGGGTCAGCTCGTGGATCTCGTTCTTTACAGGGAGACGGTGGTGGTCATGATGGATGGGAGACTCGCAGCCAAAGAGAGAAAAGCTCTGATAGAAATGTGGAGAGGGGGACAGAGCGTGATCGCTATGATGGTGACCGGCACCGTGGAGAGCAGGTCAAAGATTCCTCTTATGATCGGCGAGGAAGTCAAGCAGACAGAGATCGCCGTGACCATAGGGACAGAGGTTAGAAACAAGCTCTGTGTGACACTTTTCATAAGAATTTTTATCAAAACTGATTTGTTTGTATTCAAAACACTGTAAACAGTATATATTTTAACAATAGAGCATTATCATTCTGGTTGATGGCATCCGCTCACTGGGCAGTGATGCCTTAGTGGTTAAGGTACTGGGCTGGTAATCCAACGGTTCAAACTTCACCTAGGTGACCCCTGAGCAAGGCCCTTAACCCACAATTGCTCAAAATTGTGTTCAGCCATAAAATGTAAATTACTTGGATAAAAGTATCTGCTAAATGCTGCAAATGTTAGTGTGAATGCTCAGAGATGGTAAATAATAAAGGTCAGTGCGTCATTTTCCATATGAGATCCAGCAACCAGCCTTGTGGGTCACGAATAAGTAAATGAGGATGCTTGTGTTCACAAATGCAGCAGTAAATATGACTGGTAATTGTATATGACAAAGTTGGAGATTAGAGCATATTTAGAATTTTTAGTATATTTGCATTAGGGTTGCATGGATGGACAAAGGAGACCATTTGATTTTTATGCACTTTGGTTTTGAATGATTATAATTTAAACCAACTAATCTTACTTAATAACCTTCTGATTAGAAAAAAAAAGTGAAAAAGATATTTAATTTTAAAAAGCATCAGGATCCAGTGTTCTTTAGACTGAAGTGTAATAAAGAAAGATATGTTGATCGCACTACACAATGTCTGACCTAAGGCCGCTTGTGTTGTTAGCAGATCAGAGAGCAACCACTCCTGCCCGCTTCCAGAGCCGCAGTGATGAAACGGAACAGGAAGACCGGAGAGATGAGCGTAGAGTGGATCGATCGGATACAAGACGAGAGGACCGAGGCCGGGAGCGAGACAGAGAAAGAGACCGGGAACGAGAAAAAGATAGAGAAAGAGAGGTCGAAAGGGAGCGGGACCGGGTCAGAGAGAGAGAGCGGGAAAGAGAGGAACGAGAAAGGGAGAGGGAAGAACGGGAGAGAGAGCGGGAACGAGAGAGGGAAGAACGGGAGAGAGAGAGAGAGGAGCGCGAACGGGAGCGAGAACGAGAGCGAGAACGGGAGAGGAAAGAACGGGAGCGAGAAAGGGAACTCAGAGAGAGGGAGAGGCAGAGAGAATGGGAGGAGAGAGAAAAGGCCAGGGAGGACAGGAGGGAGAGGAGGGAGGAGACACGTGATGAGCGTCCCAGCCGTGAAGGTCATGAGGACCGAAAGAATGGGTAAGGCTTGTTTTAACTTACTTGAACATTCAAAAAGCCTTCATGTTTGATTTCCCAGATCTCGACAGACTTAAATATTCTTGCCCATGAGAATTGCATTATGGACCATGAAAATGAGCCTTTTCCCCTACTCCTAGAGTAACTAATTATCTTTGTTGTTTTTTTTGTTTGTTGAGTATATAAAGAGAGGTATTTAAACTTTTTCCTCCTGAGAATGAAACTTTGACCCACCCAGCTAAACTGTGTCAATATGCAGACTTCTAAAAATAACAAGTCATCCCATTGAACCAGAACTTTTATATATGACAGTAATAAATGAAATAAAAAGCAGCACACACATTCTTGTATAGTTAGCACAGAAGAATACAAATATTTCACTCCCAATCCAGTCCATAAGTAGTTCAAATTTTATCTCACCTGTTGCTCTCTCTTACAAGTTCAATATATTGAAGATTTTTAACAATGCTGAAGGTTACCGGTGGGGTGAAGGCCAGACTAAAAATAAAGAGCAAGAAATCACAATAAACGCCTATTTATACCGATACAGACCAAGCATCCAGCAGCCAAAACATTTTAGTCAAATATGTAACTTTGACTCTCATACACATGCGTTCTCTCTCTCTCTCTCTCACACACACTTTGTCTTTTTCACACATTTTTTGTAACTTACTCAATAGGAAGGACAATCCTTGCTTTTGTGAAGAGTCTGTTGATTTCAGGTTTGATCTTGCAAACAACCAGCCTTAAGTTCTCCACCATTATTTAATGGCTGCTGTGAAATGTGGAACTTCCTCTAATTTTTTTGCACCACGGACCGGTCATGTAAGATATGATGTTAAAACCCACATAAACAAATTGTTTAGTTATTCTGTTGGTACACTGATTTTTGTAAATGAACATGTTTTGTTTTCTTTGTTTCACTGATTACCTTAAACAAAATTGTTTTTAGTGGCCGTAAGAGGCATCGTGTGGACACTCCCAGTCCCAGACCTTCTCCTAAAAAAGCACGAGATGGAAGCCCTATAGGCAGTGAAGGCTACAACAGTGCAGATGAGAAAGGTAAGTAAGGGTATTGAATTGATTTTCTTAAATACTGCCATGATGATGTACAGGTGGCACAAAGTTGTGCTGAAAGCTGACACTGGCTGTATCTGGCTGAAATATTGGTTTTATGTTACACCTTGGTTATGGATATATGGATTATAAATGAAGCATCACTGTATTGGTGTTATACATAAATTTTTAGACAACTTACCTCTTGCAGCCTTTGACCCAAGAGGCAGTTCTGTTATCAGAGGACATTTTAGAAATCTCTAATTACCCTAATTAATGTGGTTTAGTAAGGTACTATTATCACTTATGCTGTTCAAAGTGATGTGTGAGATTCTATTGTCTTCAGTAGATGCTTTTTCCTTAAGATTAAAATGTGACACTTAACCATTTGGTATTTGGAAATTTGTGCAGGTGATAAACATAGACTATTGAGCCAAGTGGTGCGTCCTCCTGAGCAGAGTCGCTCACCTTCAAGGATCTCTACTGATGACAAATCCACTCGTTGGAGGGATGGCGACCGGCGTGCTGATAAGAAAGATATCCGTGGTCGGGTTGAGGAGGTTGAATCTCGAAGTGATAGGGGTTCAGTACGAGGGACGGAGCGGCGTGGAGATCATGCTCCAGATGCAACTGCTTCCGAGTCTAGACGGGGTAAAGTACAGAGAGACGTCAGTCCAACTCCTACCTCTGGGGCTGCCGAGGGACGAGATATCTCTTGCAGTGGATTTGAGGAGGGTAAGAAGAAACAGAAATCTCTGAAAAAAAACTTGAAGAAAAACCGTAAAGATGACGAGGGTGCCGAAGCAAGCGGAGACCTCTTCAGCACTGAACATTGTGCACCTCTTGCTTCCTTTTCTTCAGCTGCCTCAGACACTCTGCGACCACTTATTTCCCCACCCAAACCTGGCAAAAAGAAATGTCCAGAGCGAAAGCGCAGACGTTCACGGGGTGGTGAATCGGACCAGTCTGAAGATGAACAGCCAATGGGAAAGAGGCGTCGTGGCCCACGGACACCTCCACCAATCAAGAAAGAAGATCTGACTTCTCAGCGGGGACAAAACTCCATCCATGCCACTGCCCCACCAATAAAAATGGAAACACATTTCAGTGATTGGTCAGACGAGGAGGTTCCAGAACGCACAGAAACTTTATCAGAGCGAACGGTGGAGCGTTTGCTGCCCCGTCGAAACCTTGCTCCTCTACTACCTGACCCACCCATGCTAATCCAAAACCTCCCACTGCAGCCGCTTCTGCCTCAGCACATGTTGAGAAAACCTCAACAGGTCGACCCACATCAGCAACGCAGTAGCAGCATTGGAAGCAACCCAGGTCGGTCACACAAACTCCGCTCACCCTCAAATGACTCTGCTCATCGTGGTGAGGATCAGGGGTCACGCTTACGGCGAGCACATGGACAGGGAGCTAATTCTCGTGATCGAGAGAGAGAAAGAGAACGAGAGAGGGAAAGAGTGGTAGCAGGTGAGACGATGGGAGGAAGAGAAGAGAGAAAGTCGAGGATCGACCAGTTGAGAAGAGGCGAGCCAAGTCGCAGCACCTCTTCTGGTAACGCAAAGTTCTATTGCATTTGTGAAAGCCAATTCAGATGTTTTTTATATATGTAGACCAGGGGGGTCGAACTCACAGTGGGCCAAAATGAAACATGGGCCAATATTGATATTTATTGGAAAAATGTCTACAGTTGAAGTTTTTCCTTCTCATCAGATATAAACGATGAACCTTTTCATATGGAAACAAACTTAAGTTTTGTTTAAACATTAAACCTGGAACAAGTGAAGCTTAACACTATAAACACATCTGCCTCTTTCTCTATTTGTAGCCTTTTGAGTTAAATTTCAAACGTAACATTTTTTCACTAGCTAATAATAATTTAATTCAATGAAAATTTAATAAACCATTTAAGTCCACAACTTGAATAGCAAGAAGTGAATAAAGAAAACATGAATTATACTTCAGTTTGCTACACTATGATCCTGTGTGTTTAGCGGTGGGTCAGCTCTAGTGGACATTTAAAATTTTCTCATGGGCAGAATATAATCACACTGCGGGCCAAATTTGCCCCCCCCCCCTTCCCGTGCTCGAGTTTGGCACCCGATGTAGACCAACATTTCAAGTGTGACTGTACTGCCAGCTGCTCAGTAAAACGTATTATGCTGGCCCATGTATAGTAATATTTACTTTATTCAGTAAAGAAACATCTAGTTAAAGTTGAACATTTAACTTAAAAATGTTAACACAGGTTACATTAATTTAGGCTGTTCTTTACTCAGTAATGACACCTAGTGCCCACATATTTCCTTATGCTTACATGCGTATCACTACATGAATGTCATTATTTTGTTTATTTTTTTGTAAACTCCTTAAGTAGCCAAACTCGCCTCTCACCAAAAATAGCCATGAAGCAGATTTAGGAGAGTTGACAATGTAAGACTGTCTTAAGCTTTTTTTTTCTTATTCTTTTTGCAAAATGAAGACATGGATATTATAATTTCAGGAAGCTGAATCTTTACATTAAAAAGGGTCAGGACACTTTTGTTTAAGTATATAAGTGCAAATGACCTATCTGAATTCCTCAGCAAGTAAAGGGTGAAGTGCCCAATCTTTTAGGAACCTGTCTGGAACCTATCCACCATGTGGAAAGCTGCCTTATTGGCCGTGTAGCATATAAGAGAATTTTTTTGAATCAAATTTGCAATATCTCAAAAGTTTCAAACATTCCCCATGATGCACAGGTATTTGACGTGTTCCGCACCAGTCACAACAGACGGTGCGGGATCTAATCGTTATGAGCCTGCTGGAGAATCTCTGGAGAAATGTGGTTACAAAGCCTCCATGATGCAGTGGTGACGGTGGTGTTTGTTTCAGATTTTCTCAGCGCACAGGAGGTCAGGTGATCAGGGTCATCAGGTGGCCATTCCATATGACCATGATGGCCAATTCAGTGACTGGAGAATTGAAGGCGACACATTGGCTAAGTTAACTGCACTGTCGTCTCACAGCAAGAAGGGGTCGGTTGTTGAAGTGGGTGGGTTTCTGTTATGAATGTAACCAAAGCGGTTTATAATCCTAATCAAACGATGTCCATATTTATAAGCGATAAAGAGTGGCTGCACAGGTATTTACTCGTACAAGCTTCTGATGAGTCGACTAATACATATTTGAGAATGGGAAAGGATTAGGTCACCCTGAGACCTGCATTTTGACACCTGAGCACCAGGAGGAAATCCACACAGGTAGATCATGCAAAAAAGATCCAGTCTTCATCACCTGGGGATCGAACCCAGGATCTTCTTGCTGTGAGGTGACCCAGCTTTGAGATTGTGGTAATGAGACTAAATGCAGTAACCAATATTATTGGTTATTGATTTGTATGTGCTTTTAAGATTGTTGCATTACTATGTGATCCTGGGCTGTAATGCTAATTTTTGGTTTATGTTGTTCTGCAGACCGACAAGACTCTAGAAGTCACAGCTCTCGGAGGAGCTCCCCAGAATCTGAGCGGCAGGGTCGCTCTCGTGCGGGCTCATATGACAGCCGTGAGCGCGAACGTGACCAATTTGAACGTGAACGAAGGGATCAGCGACAGGTACAGAATCAGCCTCCATTACAGCAGCGTGACTGGGAGCCAGAGCCCCGTGAGTGGTGTAGCCGAGGCCGGGAGCCCCTGCTTCCCCGCCCGGACCGGGAGCCAATAAGAGAGCGGGACCTGCGTGCACTGCGTGAGCGGGAGCGACTTCTGCCAGAAGGGCTACTCTCACATGAGCGTCTTGAGCGTGAGCGTGGTGATAGAGACAGGGGTGAACGCATGCCTTTTGACCTTCCACCATTAGGGGAGCCTAAGGGCAGAGTAGAGATGAGAATGGAACGTGGAGATTATGAGTCCCTGCTGTCTAGGGAAGCTATCATGGACATGGACAAACACTGTTCTGCAGATGAACCACTTGTCCAAATGGACTCTTGTGAGACGGAGAAGATAGATAACCTTGATGGTGAGAGAAACTTTCTTTTGAAACTTCAATGCAAATCTAAGATTATATTTAATTCACACAATCTCAGCTGAATCTTCACCAGAAAGACAGCAGCATTTTAAACTAGTCGGGTTAAATCCATACACCACATGCATTTACATTTATGTTCTACTTCACTAAATTGATGGGCGAAAGCATTTTTAATTCCTGCAAAAATTTTACTGCTGCTGCTATAGGGCTAATACTCTTGTTGTCATTGTACATTTTAGGATTTCTGTCTTAACATTGTGCCATGTTAAATTCAATGGATTTAATCAAGGTGTCACACAAAACAATTAGTTACTGCAGTGCGTGTCACTACTGGATCTAATTTTTGGTATGTCTATGCTTGTTTTTGTATGTGCAAAGATGATGATGGGAAGGGGGAGGATTCTCAGTCTGTAGTGTCAGGGGGAGAGGAGTATGAACCAATCAGTGATGATGAGCTCGATGAGATCTTGGCGGACAGCCAGAAAAGAGATGATCAGCAGGATGAGGAGAAAATCCCAGGTATGAAATGATTTAACTTAATTTGTTTATTCTAAAAGCCTCAACAAGAAATGTTCAGGCTGTGTGTAATACAAATGATAGTGGACATGCTAGTACTGTAGTGATCACACTAGCTTGAGAATTCAGACTGAATAACCCAGTAAAATTAAAATTATTTGTTAGTTTGCTTGGATCAGTGACACTGCTTTTAAGTATGCCATGATGGAATTAAGCAATCCACAATACAAGTTATGCTCAATATAACTTATGCAACTTCATCTGTCTCCTCAAATAATGCAAGTTTCATAAGCTGACATCAGCATATCAACATATGAAATGCATCAGATTTTCATGTCAACAACATGTCCCACATGTGCCTAACATGGTAGTAATGTGATGTAACAGTCTGTAGCAAACAGCTCTTTCTCACAACACACCATTTATAATTAAGAGATGTGCAGTCTGTATTCTAAAGCTCTTCTTGACAACAGTTTTGATCAGCAGCAACAAAGCTAGACCTATTACGGTATTAAAAAATACACTAATGCCTCCCTAAAGGCACAGAAGTGATGCCTAAGAACTGTAAACATCTTATAACCCTAGATAAAGTGGATCAAAAGATACCTTAGAAAATGTACTTGAATTTACTCTGATAATATACTGATTACTCTTTTCCTTGGTGCTCTCTAGGACCACTCGACGTGATCGATGTTGACTGGTCGAGCTTAATGTCTAAGCCAAAGCAGGAGGCCCGAGCACCTGGGGCAGCACTGCTCAGGTTTACTCCTGCTGCTGTTCTTCTGCGGGCAGGTGTCTCTCGCCGACTGGCTGGGCCTCAACTCCTTTCCCATGTTAAAGAGATCTGCATTAAAGAGCTGGATGATTCTAAAGGTATGAATGGAATTCCGAGGAACCAAAGTACGACATGATTAGTTGAAAACTCCACTTTAGTTAGACTTGGGACTCCAAACCACTTGTACGGTAACAAACATAAATAGGGTAATGAGCAAACTGGTACATCCTGACACTCCAGAACTTGTAGGAGGGACATCAACCTTTACTACTCTCTAAATGGGTGTAGCACTTAATGAATTTTATCCTGACATTAAAATAATAAATCCTAAAATGTATTAATAAGCTGAATTTAAATGTACTACACCTCCAGAGTGCCACTGAGTTTTTATATATGCAAAATATGTAGAAGGGAAAGACCTTGCCATTGTAGGTTGGTTATCTCAGTATCTGTATGAAGTTGCTATATAGCTGAATAAACTGGTTTTGAGTTGGTCTCAGTGAAACATCTAATTTATTAATCAGTTGTCTTTATAGACATGATTGGTTTGAATGGATCCCCAAACAGCCTGTACTGCTTGTCCTGACAGGATTTGTGCTTAGGATAAAGTGTGTGCTATACTGTACAGGTAATAATTAAAGCAAAATAAAGTGAATAATGATGTATACACAGTTTAGCCAGTGATTCAATGTAATACAGTCTTGAACTGTAGAGATCCAAGGCAGCTCAGTATTGTGGGTGTATGTTTGAATAACTAAACTGAAATCTAAAGCCTGCTTTTTTCAGATGTGGAGAAGCTTTTTGAGCATGATCTGGGCGTATTAAATATGGCTGCTCTAAACAGGAGGATGGAAAGGGCAAACCTTCTGAGGAACTTTGGGCCATGTGGAAAGGCTCTTTGTGCACACAGCGACATTGCCATCCGTAGGCAACTCCTTAAAAATGACAAGGTAATGCAAAGCCTGATGCTTAGAAACTAGTGAAGTGACTTTAAAAAAAACACAGAATATGACGAAAACATCACATTTGGTTGATTCAGTAATGGTGCTTGTATTCACTCCATATTTGTATGCACTTCATGACTGATTTTGTGGCATCCACATACATTTAGCTGCACCCACTTAGCATAGTGTTTCAGTGGGCAGCACTGGTGCCTTCTCTCCAAGAAATTCCTGGGTTCCATTCCCAAGTGGAGCAATCTGGACACTTGTTTTACCCCCCCAGTCCTACATTAGTGCCTGACCTCACTTCTGACATGTTCAACAATTAAGTAAAAAAAATGCAATGCATACATTGCTTCTTGTGTCTATTACATTATATTTGTTGAAATGAGTTGTGATTATTCTAAATAACATTTTGATTGAATAATAATGCAGGGGACGACCAAGCAGATCTACACTAGCACTCCAGTTGTAGACCAAGAGCTTTTGCATCTCAGCTTGCGTCTCTTCAAAAAGAAAATGATCGGAGACCAGGAGAAGACTGACCATGCACCCGTTGCCAATACCATAGCTGAGGTCTGCGTGTTGTAATTCATTTAACTTGAACCACTTTCTGGAAACTATCCATCATCCAAATACTGAGACTCACCTTTAGAGACTGGAGGATCAGCACCCTATGAAGATACTGTAGGACTTTTCACAGCTAACAAACTCTTTTGATTTATTTGATCGGAATGGACATTTTTTTTAATCTTGATCATTTAGAACTGAGTCGCTTTTGGTTTTTATGTACTGCGCATTGTGTAGTTGATGTGCATTAAAGTGGTCTCATCTGAATTTAATTGTTGTTATGATAGATGGGTCTTAAGTTTGAGTCTGTTTTTATTCAAGAACTTCCAAAAAATAAATCATGGCATAAAATGATGTTTTTTTTCCTCTATACATCATGCAGTATATATCTAAAAATGAACAAAATTACTTTAACTGAGTGCAGTGAACAAGAAGCATACCACAAACATATTAAACACTTAACTTCACCACAGCAAGTTAAAGGTGGTGAAATGAAAACTGCATTTGTTAATCCAGACTACAAATGTTTCATTGCTTTAATTACAAGTGACATGAAATATCAGTTATTTGTTTTTATTGAACATTTGTTTGCATTTAATGTTTATTGTTTGTACCTGGCAGAAGAACAAAATGTTTTTAAGGTATTTACCAACTTGTGTCTAATTTTACTCTTTGATGTGTCTTTTTAAACATGAGACATCTTTTCATAACTTTGCAGTGAAATTGCAGTCAGATGGTGACGCCAAGAAAATGCAAATCAGAAAAGAAAGTTATTTATTTATTTTTTACAGCCGAGGACATTAAAGTCATTTGACTGGTGACGGAAGTGAGGCACCTAAGGCTGCAGAACGCCGAGAAAGAATGGCATTTAGCTCAACTGGAAAGCAGAGTTAATGAGTTAGAACAGCACACCAGGATGAATGATGTTATTGTCACTGGGATTCAGATTAAAACCAAGTCCTATACAAAAGTGGTGGAGGGAGAAACTGACAAGAGGGGAAGTGAATCCTTGGAGCAACAGTCGGCGTTCCAATATTCAAAGGAAATCGATATTGCCTGCCACATTTTACCCTGGAGAGACAAGAAAAATACTGCCGTCGCAATGAGATTCGTTAATTGAAAGTACAAAAATGCATTGCTGAAACAAGGAAGGAAACCGGAGGGTCCTGCATCAATGAGATCCTGACAAAAAGTAATGCTGAGTTAGCCAGAAAAGCACTTTAACTGAAGCAAACAAACAAACTTCAATCTACATGGATAACCAATTGCAACATATTTATTAAGTTGAATGTTAAATTAGAGGAGGTTAAAGTTCTGGCCATACGGAATATCGAGGATTTGGATAAATGTGATTGTTAACAGGACTGTAAGGTAATTAATACCGACACGACAA
>JAYDZG010000013.1:10154694-10165610 GCA_034509265.1 Microcambeva bendego
CGATCTCCTTGTTGTGTTCACGCAAGCTAATGTTTCTGTTAATACTCAACTTTCTAACTACATCTTCTGTTGTTAGAGGTTGTTCTGGCAAAAACCTGTTCACCCTTGCGGATAAAGATTGAGTAAAAGTAAATTCACAATTGACATACCAACAATGCTGCACCTGATGGATGAGATGGGAACCTGGTGTGCTTGATCAAGAATGTTCGAACTTTATCAGAGACTCGACTGAATAATCTCCAATATTTATGTATATAGTTTCTGCTAGTTATAACATTAGGCTTAATGTAATTTTGTTTTTGAATTATTTGTATTGTTTGCATGATTTGTATAAATCCTTTCTGTTTAAAATATTCTCCAGTCAACCCAAGAATGATGGGTCCCTGCTGAGTCTGGTTCCTCTCAAAGTTTCTCTCAAAAAGATTTTCATCCTCTGCTTGTTCAACAGGGCTTTTTGGTCTGGTTGTCCTAAGCTCTATGAAGCTTCGTGACAATATCTATTGTAAAAAAAACCTAATAAAAATAAATTGACTTGACTTAATAAAGCAGTTTTGTTAAAGGTAAAACGAAGTCTTCTCTGAATTACCAGCACTCTACATGTTAGCTAAAACCCTTTGATGATCTCTGTTATATTATTACACCACTTACTACAGATCAGCACTTAACACTGTACTGATGTTACCTCCAAACAGTGCAGCAAAAAATTATTTAGTCAGCCACTGATTGTGCAAGTTCTCCTAATTAGAAAGATGAGAGAGGTCTGTAATTTTCATCATAGGCCCACTTCAACTATGAGAAACAAAATAAGGGAAAAAATCCAGGAAATCACATGTGAGATTTCTAAAGAATTTATTTGTAAATTATGGTGGGAAATAAGTTTTTGGTCACCCACACAAGATTTCTTGCACTCCCAGACCTGTAACTTCTTCTTTCCTCCACATGTTACCTGTATTAATGGAACCTGTTTGACCTCGTTATCTGTGTGAAAGACACCTGTCCACAGACTCCAAACAACCATGGCCAAGACCAAAGAGCTGTCAAAGGGCACCAGGAAGAAAATTGTAGACCTGCACCAGGCTGGGAAGAGTGAATCTACAATAGGCAAGCAGGTTGGAAGACATGCAAGACCATTGATAATCTCTCTCGATCTGGGGCCCCACGCAAGATCTCATCCCGTGGGGTCAAAATGATCATGAGAACAATGAGCAAAAATCCCAGAACTACACGGAGGGACCTGACGAATGACCTGCAGAGAGCTGGGACCAAAGTAACAAAGGCTACCATCTGTAACACACTATGCCAAGAGGGACTTAAATCCTGCAGTGCCAGGCGTGTCCCCCTGCTTAAGCCAGTTCATGTCTAGGCCCGTCTGAAGTTTGCCAGACAGCATATGGATGATTCAGAAGAGGGCTGGGAGAATATCATGTGGTCAGATGAAACCAAAATAGAACTTTTTGGTAAAAACTCAACTAGTCTTGTTTGGAGGAAGAAGAATTCTTCCCAAGAGTTGCATCCCAAGAATACCATACCTACTGTGAAGCATCGGAGTGGAAACATCATGCTTTGGGGCTGTTTTTCTGCAAAGGGTACAGGACAACTGATCCGTGTTAAGGGAAGAATGAACAGGGCCATGTATTGTGAGATTTTAAGCCAAAACCTCCTTCCAGCAGTGAGAGCATTGAAGATGGAACATGGCTGGGTCTTTCATGACAGTGATCCAAACACACCGCTGGGGTAACAAAGGAGTGGCTCGTAAAAGGCATTTCAAGGTCCTGGAATGCCCTAGCCAGGCTCCAGACCTCAACCATCAAGACTGGATTGTATTGAGGAATAGATCTGGGGAAGGCTACAGAAAATTTCAAAAGACAGCCCGCTTGGAGTTTGCCAAAAGGCCCCTAAAGAAATCTCAGAGCATGAGAAACAAAATCATCTGTTCTGATGAAAGTAATATTGAGTGTCATGTTGAGGAAACCCGGCACTGCTAATCACCTGGCCAATATTATCTCAGCAGTGAAGAATGGTGGGGGCAGCATCCTGCTGTGTTTTTTTTCGGCAGCAGAAACTGGGAGAGCAGTTAGAGTTAAGGGAAAGATAAATGCAGCGATGCACAATGAATGCAGCCAAGATAACAAAGGAGTGGCTTCTGTACAACCAGTCTTGAACCCAAGTGAACATCTATGGAGAGATCTGAAAATGTCTGAGCACCAATGCTCCCCATCCAACCTAATGGAGCTTAATAGGTTCTACCCAAACATAGAGGTTTTAACCTTGTAGCATCATACTCAAAAATACTTGAGGGTGTAATTGCTGCCAAACAAATGAGTAGTATTGAGCAAATGCTGTGTATACTTATCTATTCCCATATTTTATGTTTTTACTTTTAATTAAGTTGCAAAAATTCCAAACAAACTTTTTCCCATTTTCATTATGGGGTATTGTGTTTAGAATTTTGAGGGGGAAATGAATGTAATCCATTTTGGAATAAAACTGTAACATGACAAAATGTGTGAAAAGTGAAGCGCTGTGAATACTTTCCGGATGCACTGTAATTAGGGTTAATTTAGCTGAATGTATGTAGTAAATTATTTTGTTCCTAGTAATTTACTGTTACCATGCAAATAAATTATATATTGCTATGATCAAACAATTTTAAAATGTGAAATATTATTAGTTGGGTTCCAAATGAAAAATTATTCTGTAAACTCTAATCCGCAAATTTGTGGGTTCACTGTACTGTGTATGTTTCTAGTTTAAAATAATTGAAGTATGAAAGTTAGAAGGATAAAAAAGTGCGACATTTGTTTTTTTTGTAATATTGTGTAGTGGATAATACAGGAACACGCTTTAGCATGTGTACATGCACTTAGACCTGTAATAAAAATTGCACGCTATGCAGTATGAACACAAAATTATTATGAGTAAACAGCACAAAATACCAATAATTTTAAAATACCGTTTTTAAAATACTAGGGAAAACTAGGAACAAGCTGTAGCCTAATGATTAGGGTACGGGACTAGTAATCCATAGGACACTGGTTCAAACCTCACCACTTCTAGGTTGACGCTGTTGGGCCCTTGAGCAAGGCCCTTAACCCTCAATTAATCAGACTGTATACTGTAACTAATGTAAGTCACTTTGGATAAAGGTGTCTGCTAAATGTTGTAAATTTAACTAGCTAACTGATTGCTCATCTGATCCTTGTTTGAGTGTCATTGGTGACAATTCACATACATTTTGCAAATATGCACTTTATTAACGTGTGAAACATAGGATAGGATGTTGAGGAGGAGAACCAGGAGTATGTTCACCATCACCTTACCTTACACAACTCATAACATAATTACACAACATATTTTGGGGGGCCTTTAGAGAGTAGCTGATATAGATTTTGTCATTGTTTTGTTCCTTTTGCCTATGTTTTGCTATTTTTGCTTCATAATGTGCCATGCTGAACAGAAGACTGACATTGAATTTTGCCTTTCATTTGTAACAAACTGAAGGGATATGTCTTCTATTATTTCTAACTTTTTTAAAATATAGAAATCAAACACGTAAAATACATGTAGTATCAAGGGAGTTCTCGTGTTACATGCACAAACATGGTTAACACATGAAAGGATAGAAAAAAGGAATTTATTTTCAGAATATATAAATAACAGTACATAACTTTATAAAAGCCATAGTGCTTTCTCGTTATGTGCTTCAAATGCCTAGATGGTTGTACTGCCTTAAAGCATAAATTGTACACATACACACACAAACCCCGACAAAATGCAAGACATTGTCTGAGAAAATTCAAGAGTCTTGAATAAAATTACGACCCCTTATAACAATAAATGTACGTTGCGTTTAAATGTATAGTGGTTAAAAGAATAATGTGCTTTGTGTTTTAATAATAACAGCATGACTGGTGCAAATGCATCACAAGCACAATAGATGCTTTTGAAATAATCAACATTGAAATGGCAGAAAAAAACAAATACAGTTGGAATCGGTAAGATTTAACTGAAAATATGACTGTAAAAATAAATAATTAATTAAAAATTGTAACACAAAGGTCTCCGAAACAAGCTAATCATTTGACAGATATAGTTATTTGTTTATTATGAAACGTAGACAGACATAATAAAGCATTTTAGAAATCCCTCACCTTACATTTAGAGCAATTTCCAAAAATTCACCAAAATTATTGTTGCGTTTGCTTTTTTTTTATCCCGAGAGAATATTTCCCAAATCGTGTTGGTTAGTCATAAGAAGTGTTACTGCAGACGCGGAGCATCAGCACGTCACACGGAACGCCCACACACAGCCCGCTTAAACCACGTTTAGTAAAGGGGAACACTCGAGTTCACGTTTATATGTATACATATATATTTGTATATTAAAGCTTTGTCATTAAACATTTATTGTCAAAGCTTTAAAAAATAAGGACAATGTTAGGAACTGGACCTAATACGGTTCTTTTGACGGGAACTCAAAAACTGCGATTTTCCAAGTACCAAAAAAATGGCAACCTTTAACAATTTTAAATATATACAGTTTCCCTAAACCCTCTTGTCATCCCGGGCACGACGCCTTCAGATTCTGACAAATAATTCTATTGGCAAATAAGACCCACTAAGGGGTTTCTTTATGTGCTGGCTGCACATTAGTTACTATGGTTACACAGCCATTTCAAGGGTGCAAATGTACCATTAAAACATTTTTAAACAGTGCAGTAAAACAGTAAAACATTGAATTTTACTTCAATTAATTTTGAGTATAATTTCATTGTAATTACTTAAATTGTCTGTCTATTTTTGTGATCACAGGCAATGTCAATTCATGTTTTAAAAAGAATTTTATCACCAAGTAAAATGCATTTGTGATTCTCCAAAATTGTTCAGTGCAAAAATAATAACTTTTTTTCATACATTTTAATGTTCTTTCCGTGATAATAATAAATCGATTTAAAAATAACAGGCTGTAATCCATATAATCCCATGCACTGCCAATTAGACTTACCTTAGAGCTTGCACATGACTTTCAATAAATCTTACTCTGCTGTTTTTACTTCCCTCTTAGTCAATTTAAGGAATAAAACCAAACTAATGGTCAATTTGCAGCCGTAGCCTGGAGGATAGAGAACTGGGCTTTGTGATTAGAAGGTTGCTGTTTCGATTCCCAGAGCTGACAGGTCATGATTGAAGTGCCCTTGAGCAAGGCACCTAACCTCTATCTGCTCCCCGGGTTCTGTGGCTAGGGCTGCCCACTGCTCTGGGCACGTGTTCTCACTGCCCCCTTGTGTTCACTAGTGTGAATTTGTGTGTTGCATGGATTGTTTACCTTTAACAAAAATGTAAGGGGACACGCCTGGCACTGCAGGATTTGAGTCCCTCTTGGCGTAGTGTTACTGATGATAGCCTTTGTTACTTTGGTCCCAACTCTCTGCAGATCATCAGGTCCCTCCAAGTAATTCTTGGATTTTTGCTCACCATTCTCATGATCATTTTAACCCCACAGGATGAGATCTCAAGGGAGTCTTGTATGTCTTCCATTTCTTACAGTTGCACCAACAGTTAATTTATTCACACCAACCTTCTTGCCTTTTGTAGATTCACTCTTCCAAGCCTGGTGCAGGTCTACAATTTTCTTTTTGGTGTCCTTCGACAGCTCTTTGGTTTTGGCCACGGTTGACTTTGGAGTCTGACTGTTTGAGGCTGTAGACAATTGTTTTTATACAGATAACAAGGTCAAGCAGGTGCCATTAATACAGGTAACGAGTGGAGGACAGAAGAGGTTCTTAAAGAAGATATTTCAGGTCTGTAAGAGCCAGCAATCTTGCTTGTTTGTGGGTGACCAAATACTTATTTTCCACCATAATTTACAAATAAATTATGAATTGATCAAACAAAAATCCCACATTCTGATTTCCTGGATTTTTGCCCTCATGTTGTCTCTCATAGTTGAAGTTTACCTATGATGAAAATTACAGACCTCTCTCATCTTTCGAAGTAGGAGAACTTGCACAATCAGTGGCTGACTAAATACTTTTTTGCCCCACTGTATAATGTGGTCACATAGATACCTGCACAAACATTTAATTCATATGTATTCAAACATTTCCCCCGTTTGTAGGACACATTTTATGTGGTCTCAGTTACAAATGTTTACTTTTTTTTCTTGTCATACACAGTTTTGGATCATACTGTATAACAACATTTAACTATTTTGAAACAACATATAATTTAACAAAAGACTTACTGTTACTGTACTGTTGTACTATCTAAATTCAAAGCTGAATGAATGGCTGACGAGAAATTAATGTACATGAACACATTGTTTGTGTAAACATTGTATTGGCACACTTATGGAACGGTTGTGTAATGCCGGTTTGGAGCTGCTCCCCCACTTGAAGCTGGCTCTGGTCTACAGAGATAATCTTTTCTTCTAATTCGGGTCTTACTGTCTTATTTTCAACCCTAGGTATCACTACTGTCTAGTTTTACAGTAAAACGCCCGTTCTTTGTTATAAATATTATGGCCCTAATTACAGTAACGATAAATTACAGCACAATAGCGAACATTAGCCAGCACACAGCACAGTAAAATGGCCCAACAGCTAACGCAAGCGTTAGCTTGTTCGCTACAGTCAAACATTTTGCGTCAACATCAACACAAGGAGTCGATTCTTCACTTCAGGCATTAAAATCCCCTAGTCGACTCCAAACATTTATCAGTTCCCCAAGAGTAAATGTATCATTCACAGGCCAATCGGCATTATCATTGAAGCCAATGTATAACATAAACAACATGTGTTTCTGTGTTTGGAAATGTTTTTATTTATTTATTATAATTATAATTTATTTTAATTTATTATAAATATCTGCTTTTGGAATCCTCACGAAATTTTGGGTAACCGATTTCTACTCTTAATGATTTTTTTTGTGTGGAAGTGATAAAGGAATCGACTCCAAGAATTGAACAGCCCCAGTGTGTGAGAAAACTAACGGAACAAACCACACCGACATAGCTGATGACCATACCATTATTTCATTCTCGGGGTTGGGTGTTACCTGGCAATTAAGGTATCATTATATCTTCTTTCGAATAAAATAAGCCATGTTATGTTTTATTAATGTAAATAGTTCAACATTGGTTGCTAGCGAACTTGATTTTTCATATGTACTAAACAGTGGCTAAAATAGCAGTTTTGTAAGAAACGCTTATTCTGATGTTGCTTCTGTGGCTAGCCTGTTAAGTTGCTGTAGATAGCCTTAAACTGCACAATACAAATTAAACTTGATAGATCTCACGTTAATTTAAATGAATATGTGCTTTAGCTAGTAGTTAGCAAGAACAACGCTGTTGTTTTGGTGTAACTACCTGGAAGCAGCTATTTGAGTCTCGACTTAAACAAGCCTAGATGCAGAGAGTGAGCACTATTTACAGAAACAACTGATATCAGTTCAAGACAAGCTTGAGTTTGTATTTGATGGATCAGTTTTACCAGGTTGTTAGAGCTCAGGTATACATGAAAGGATATTTGTTTAAATAGATCAATTTTAACTGAATTAAATCAGGACTTCTATTACAAACAAAACAAACAATAATAAAAAAAATTAACTACACATTTTGTAAGATTTTTAAAGCTGGATCTGTAATAAAGCTGGATCCAGGGTTGGTTAGTGTGTCAGGGCAATTAACTAGGTGTAAGATGCTCACATGCAGAAATGCATGTTAAAAGAGGCCAAAAGATGCCTTTAACAACAATGTCTAATGTCAACTGTTGGTATTGTCAGCCTTCTGGTGGAAATTGTTGAATTACAGTTTTGGATGGTAGTTTGTCCATACTGCAAGTGTTGTAAATTGTTAAAAAGTTAAACTACCCATTACCTGGACAAGGTAAATATTTTCTCTGACTGCTGTAGTGTTTTTAATAGTCATTGTTATCAATTCTTCAAATTCTGTTGTGCAACATACTTTGTGCCAAAATATGTTACCTGCATATATTGTGTACTACACTTGTGTACACAGCTTACTATGTTTAATCAAAAAAGACACCTGGTAATTTATAAGCATGTGGGGTTAAATTCTTGCTTATGACAAGCAGTGTTTACACCTAGGTGCATCCCAGACTACATTTTTGTGCTGCGTAGTGTGTGCCAAAGCAATTCCTAGAGCACTATACTATTACATCATTTTGGTTTTTGGACATATGCTGTTATTCTTGCAGCACTGGTTTTATGGAGGTCAAGGTTGGCTAAACTCTGTAAATCTTTTTAAATTAGTCTTTTCTAAATTATTTTCTCTCAAGGAATAGCAAAAACCTAACTCCAGATCATGCAAACATGAGTACAGGAAAGCCGAGTGGTCTTAAGCCACCCACTAAGATTGGTAAACCAAGTGCTCCACCAGACAATACCCCCTCTTCCTCAGGTGAGAGTGTAAGTTGATAGTTTTCTGCATAAACCTATGATATGGCCTGTACTGACCCTAAACTGGTCCTCTTTATTATTTGCAGCTACACCAAAAGTGTCAACCCCCCCAGATGCTTGCACTTTAGTTGGTAATGACTCAGTGACAGAATTCACTGTGGGTGAGCGTGTATGGGTGAACGGAAACAAACCTGGATATGTTCAGTTTATTGGTGCAACCCAGTTTGCTCCAGGCCAGTGGGCTGGCATAGTTTTGGATGAGCCTATAGGAAAAAATGATGGTTCTGTGACTGGAGTGTGCTACTTTCAGTGTGAGGACTTGCGAGGCATTTTTACCCGTCTTTCCAAGCTGTATCGGGCTCCCAATGCAGAGCTTGCTGCAAATGAGGCAACCACCAGTCAAGCATCATCTGCTGTCACACCTACTCCTACTACTACTGAAGATCAACAGGCTGCTGCCGCTCCTGCTACCAAGACAAAAACAAACCTGACGAAAACTGCCAGCAGTTCTATATCCAACCTTTCTGAGGCAGATTCGGTGATGAAGGCAAAACGGGAGCTAAAACTTGGTGATCGTGTGTTGGTAAGAATTTACGATTGGTTTTACTTCCTTGGACAAAAATACTATGAATATGTTTAAAATAATTTTGGTACAGCGAAACACTATACACTGCTAGGTAGGTAGGATTACATTGCCCACCCCCTCCCCCTTGACATTTTTTTTGTTTGTTTTGTTACCTCATAACCTGGAATTAAAGTTGAGGGTTTGCATCATTTCATTTACAGAACATGCCTACAACTTTGAACATTTAATATTTTTTTTATTGTGAAGCAAACAACCAATAGAAAAAATTTCTGTGTGCATAACTATTCACCCCCTTTAAGCCAGTATTTTATTGAGCTACGTTTTGAGGCAATTACAGCTGCAAGTCGCTTGGATAAGTCTCTATTAGCTTGCCACATCTTGCCACTGGGATTTTTGCCCATTCCTCAAGGCAAAACTGTTCCGGCTCCTTCGAGTTAGATAGTTTCCGCTGGTGAACAGCAATCTTCAAGTCTGATTACAGATTCTCAATTGGATTAAGGTCTGGGGTTGAATAGGCCATTCCACTACATTTACACTTTTCCCCTTAAACCACTTATGTGTTGCTTTAGCACTATGCTTTGGGTCATTGTCCTGTTGGAAGGTGAACCTCCGTCCCAGTCTCTAATCACTGGCAGATTGAAACTGGTTTTGCTCAAGAATATTCCTGTATTTAGCACCATCCATCTTCCCCTCAACAGTTTCCCAGTCCCTGCTCCTGAAAAACACCATCCCCAAAGTGAAACATGGTGGTGCAAGCATCATGCTGTGGGGATGGTGTTTTGGGGAGTATGAGATGTGTTGGTTTTGCACCAGACATAGTGTTTTCTTTGGTGTCCAAAAAGTTCAGTTTTTGTCTCATCGGACCACAGCACCTTCATCCGTTCATTTGGGGAGTCTCCCAAATGCCTTTTGGAAAACTCAAATTGATCCTTCCTATTTTTGTCTGTATGTAAAGGCTTTTATGGAGTGTATGGCTTATTGTGGTCATATGGACAGAAACTCCAGTCTCTGCTTGGGAACTCTGCAGCTCATTCAGGGTTACCTTTGGTCTCTGTGCTGCTTCTCTGATTAATGCCCTCCTTGCCCAGTCTGAGAGTTTTGGTGGGCGGCCCTCTCTTGGCAGATTTGATGATAATGGATTTGATGGTGCTCTTGGTCATCAGATATTGGGATATTTTTTATATACATCTTGTTTAATGGTGTGGCCTAATGGTGTGGCCTCTGGGGGCTTTCAGTTTATATGTTGACAGATCATGTGACACTTAGATTGCACACATATGGACTTCATTTCATGTGATTCTGAATGATATTGGTTGCACCAAATTTATTTAAGAGCTTCATAGCAAAGGGTGTGAATACATACACACATGCCAATTTTGGCATGTGTTTTGCAGAAATAAGTGTAGATGAACCACTAAGTGGTATAGCAGGTTAAGAGTTTGTTTTAATATCAGTGTTTTTATGGCTTAAGTGACCCTGCTCTCTGTAGGATGAGTTTAGAAATTCAGTAGAAAGCACTGTAATAAAATTATGTGAATTGAGACATATTAATATTGTCCCAAGTTTTATTTTATTCATTTTTGCATTAGTAAGTTTTCTGATAAACACACACACAAACAATCATACATACTTTTCATTCATACCGTTATTTTACCCATCTCAACTTTTTAGAAATGTGATGCAGGTTTCTGTTTATAAAATAGCTGATCACTGAAAAACATGGGAATTAAAGATTTAAGAGAACTAACATCACATATTCATTTTGTTATTGCATTCATTATTGTCTCAACAAATGGTCCTTTTCCATAACTCCAAAATTACAGATTAACTTATATTATATATACAGTCAAACCTCCCTGGTTGCCCTGGTGAAATCTTGTCCCAGTTATTGTTCATTCGCACGGTTTTTGTC
>JAYDZG010000013.1:10239590-10257385 GCA_034509265.1 Microcambeva bendego
CGATGGCTCCCTGGCGTTGGCAACCTTCCACGATGATGAGCTTCTGCTGGGGGGAGGTTCTGGCGAAGACGATCTCGTTGTGATATCTCAAGACTTCGTCCAGCTTCTGGGAGCTCATAGCTTTGAGTTCCCCTCCGTGCACCACGCAGGCCTTGGCCTCTCTGAAATGAAACGAATGATTTACTTGTTCTATCAAGAAACTTGTGGACATTTATGGATTATGATGCATGCCCAGATGGAGAGGCGCGATTTTCCAATGTAGCCAAGAGTCCGAAAGAAACTTTGTATCGTCACCGGTCAGCTGGTCTGCTGTGGCGATTTGACATTGATGTTCATGATTTCTGCTTACCTGGGGTTCACCTGTTCCAATGGGATGTTCAGACGGTCAGCGATGTCTTCTACAGTCTCGCTGGTTTCGGAGATGATCCCCACACCTCTAGCAATAGCTTTGGCAGTGATTGGATGGTCACCAGTTACCATGATGACCTGGCAATGGTAAATTTACAGTAAGGACAAATTATAGATGGCCCAGGACCAGTGGGTCACAACCCCCTTTGTGTATTTTTTGGGGAGGGATCACAACTAATTTTTGTAAATATTTAATTTAAAAAGTAAAAAAGTACTTTTTGATTTGACATGTATGATTATTTAATAACAGAACCTTTACGATTGTGTAGGCATTTTGTAAGTGTTGCCATATTGGGAAGTTTTAATTGACGGTGCTTAATACTGTACCTTGATTCCGGCGCTCCTGCACTTAGCAACGGCGTCAGGTACGGCGGCACGAGGAGGATCGATCATGGACATGAGCCCGACAAAGCACAGGTTCTCGGTGGGGAAGTTTGGATCCTCTACATCAAACTCAAAGCTTTCGGGAAACTGGTCATCCGGAAGATTGAACTGGCAGAATCCTATAGAAAATTTGTTTAGAGCGCCTTGCGTCTAGAAAAGTGAATAGTTAAACATGGTAGGAATGTAACCTACCTAATACTCTCTCTCCGAGACCGCCAAGTTTCAAGTACACCTTGTGGAAGGCATCCTTCATTTCATCATCCAGAGGCTGCTCCTTGCCCTGCATCATGATGGTCGAGCAACGGTCCAGGATTCTCTCCGGGGCGCCCTTCATCACCAGCAAGTGCTTGGTCTCGTTTGAGTTTGGGTTCTTGTGAACCGAGAGCTACTCGATGATGGGATAGATCGATGGATGTTGATCAGTCTTAGAAATCTTGTCTCCAAAAATGATTAAATGAATAAAATATCAACCTGATATTTGTTGGTGGAGTTGAAGGGGATCTCTGCAATCTTGGTGTACTTGTCTCGCATGTCCTTGACCGAGCCACAGCAGAGCTCAATGCACTTGAGTAGAGCGGATTCCGAAGCGTCGCCAGTAGTTTCCCTCTGAGGAAGATACATGATGTCTAAAATGTACATTTTCAGCATTGAAAAGACGCTCTTATTAAGAGCAGGGGCGTCCCTCGCAATTTTCAGGAAACTCCTGAAGACCGAGCTCTTCAAAGAGCACTAACACCTCTAACAGACCCTAACCTCTTCTCCTGCTACTCCTCCTTCCTCTTTGGCAATGCAACTGTTTGGCCTCCTTCTGACCCTGCTAAATTATTTTTTATTTATTTTACTTACCTCAGTGTCTGTTTATGTACTCAATTATTTTATTTGTATAAAAGCGTCTGCTGAATGCTGTGTAATGTAATGTAATGTAATTAAGGATTAAAGAGAGAGTCTTGTTCAAGGGCAGAAGGTGACAACCTGGAAGTGGTAGGGCTTGAACCGGCAACTTGTTGGTCACTAATCCAGTACCTTAACCTTAACTGCCCTTGAAGTGGGAATGCCAGAAAGGAGACTGGTAGTTACCATCTCTGCTGGCTTAACTAGAGCTCTTGCACAGAGACAGGAGATAACCGGGATGACTTTGTTAACCCCGCCGGATGCCCTCACATACCTTAAGAACCGGCATGCTGACTTGGTCGGCGAGGAAGACGGCCCGGTTACATAGCCCTGCGACCCTAGCCAGGGCCGACCATGTGACGGAGCTTCTGTCAAACGCTGTGCCGGTCTGGTTCTCTGAGGTGTCTGCATCATGGATCTCGTTGTCAAACCACATGTGGGCCACGGTCATGCGGTTCTGGGTCAGGGTTCCGGTCTTGTCCGAGCAGATGGTGGACGTTGAGCCAAGAGTCTCTACAGCCTCAAGGTTCTTCACCAGGCAGTTCTTCTTGGCCATCCGCTTGGCAGTCAGAGTCAGGCAGACCTAGTAATAGATTAGAAGTTATTCAGAGATGCTCACTATGCTTCTCTTTCCTCAATACTTCATTCACTAGCTTTGCATCGATTAGTGTTGCCCCTAGAGTGGACCACATTTGTTGACTTGGTTCTCTCACAAAGTTTAGTTCATGCCATACTCACAGTGACGGTGGCTAGTAGACCTTCCGGGACATTGGCGACGATTAGGCCGATGAGGAAGATGACGGCCTCCAGCCAGCCATACCCCAGGATGAGGGACAGAATGGAGAAGGTCCCGCTCAAAAAGAACGCCACGCCCGTGATGATGTGGATGAAGTGCTCGATCTCCTTGTTGATGGGTGTCTGTCCGACTTCGAGGCTGGAGGCCAGGGTTGCGATGCGACCCATGACGGTGCGGTCGCCTGTGTTGATCACGATGCCCGCCGCCGAACCCTCTACGCAGTTTGTGGAGAGGAAAGCGATGTTCTTGGTCTCCAGAGGGTTTTCGTTGGTGAACTGACCCGTTCGGCTTTGGGGTTCCGACTCCCCGGTGAGAGACGAGTTGTCGACCTGTAGCACCAGGGTGAAATATCAGTTCCTAACTCTTTACTTTTGTAAAACGGATGGTAAGCCAGATGGTAAACACAGTACCTTGCATCCTTGTGCGGAAATGATGCGGAGATCTGCAGGGACTCTGTCACCGCCCTTGATCTCTACCAAATCGCCGACCACCACATCTTCAGCGTTGATGCTTTTCTTCTCACCATCGCGGATAACCAAAGCTTGCTGTAGAAATGATAGTATACGTTGTATAATCAAAGACATCCTGTAGGATATTATATTTTTTCTTTGTAGGGTCATACATAATGAGGTCAGTACATGTCTGTGTTTTTAAATCGACTCATGACTCACTAAAAATTACTTAGTACACAAAAAGAGACTAAAGACCTGTGACTTGAAATCTAGCCTAAAGTCTCATGACCTGACTCAAACTATACCCTAAAGACTCATGGCTTGACTTGAACTCTAGTCTAAAGACTCATGACCTGACTCATCTTTTAGCCTTAAGACTCATGGCTTGACTTGAACTCTAGTCTAAAGACTCATGACCTGACTCATCCTTTAGTCTAAAGACTCATGACCTGACTCATCCTTTAGCCCAAGTCTCATGGCTTGACTTGAACTCTAGTCTAAAGACTCGTGACCTGACTCATCCTTTAGCCTAAAGACTCATGGCTTGACTTGAACTCTAGTCTAAAGACTCGTGACCTGACTCAAACTATACCCTAAAGACTCATGGCTTGACTTGAACTCTAGTCTAAAGACTCATGACCTGACTCATCTTTTAGCCTTAAGACTCATGGCTTGACTTGAACTCTAGTCTAAAGACTCATGACCTGACTCATGCTTAAGCCTAAAGACTCATGGCTTGACTTGAACTCTAGTCTAAAGACTCGTGACCTGACTCATCCTTTAGCCTAAAGACTCATAGCTTGACTTGACATCTCCAGTTGACGTACCTGTGGAACAAGTTTCTTAAAGGACTCCATGATCTTTGAGCTTTTGGCTTCCTGGTAGTATGAGAAGCATCCGGTAACCATCACCACGGCAGCAAGGACGATCCCCAGGTACAACTACACACATACACACCAAAAATACACACTCACATACTACTCACTAGTCCCTTATTCTGTTAAAACGGCCGTGTATCAATCCTCACATTATCCTTCACAGGCTCGCTCTCAGTTGTGACCTGGATGGTGTACGCCAGGAAACAGAGAAACGCGCCGATCCACAGCAGCGTGCAGAACCCCCCGAAGAGTTGTTTGCAGAACTTGACCCATTCTGGTGTGGTCGGGGGTGGAGTCAGGGCGTTCGGCCCGTCGCGCTCGAAGACCTCTTTGGCGCGGTACGAAGACAGACCCTTGAAGAAGGAATGCGTATATGACGTTACTCCGTAATGATCACAAAAAAGGAGTCGAGTTTGAATCCCAGCTCCGCTACCGGTTGACCGGGCGCCGCCTAGCATGACTGACAATGTACATGGACTACTAGTGTGAGTAAGGGTCTTTGAAATGCGATCAGGTGGTTCGCTACGGCTAAACTTGGGTTAGAAAATTGAGAAGGGTTCTCGACAAAAGCATTTCAATATTCTGTGAACCTCTTAATCGGATGAAACAAATAAGAAAGCTTTTGCACTATTGAAACTCTTTGCTGGTCTATCATCTGTTATTTGAATGTCAGTCGTCCAGGACGCATTAACGTGCAAAAAAAGGTCCTCACCTTGTTGAGATCAGTGCCATATTTACGTTGAAGTTCTTCCAAAGTTAGTTTATGATCATCCTACGAGAAGGAGAAGTTTAGGATTAAAAAATATATATATAATTTTCTTCTACTAATAAAAAAAAAACATGAATTATTTGTCCTGACCAGATCGACTTCTTTCTTCAGTTCGTCCAGGTCTTTCTTATCCCTCTTTCCTCTCTTGGTGCCGTCGACGCTCTCGGACGTCGACGCCAGTCTGTACCGATCATTTCCGACCTGCAAAATGATCAACCAAACCAAAACAGCATATAAATTACAAACTAGCATTCAAGAAAACCCCAAAACGCCGAAGAACCTCCAAACTTACGGAAATCCCCATTTTTCTCCCAAATCACGGATGGTATCCCTCCTTCAGCTCTCTGGATAATCTCTCCAGAGACTAGACGTCTCTGTGCCTCAGGACTGGGTCCGGGCATCTCTTATACTCCCGGCGTCTCACCTGGCCCAGGTTGGGTCACCTGAAGCTCTCAATGACAACCAATCAGAGGCCGCGCTGACATGTAGGAAGCGGGGAGGGTGTGTGTGTGTGTGTGTGTGGGGGGGGGTGTTTGTGGATACATTCGGAGACTATTTTAGATACAAGGTGTTCATACAGGTACGTTGGGTGTTCAATGACAGTCGGGATCTCGACCCTTGATGGGACAGTCGGGTTGAGTCTATATTCTTCTTACATTTAAAAGGAATTTGATTGGATTCAACCCAGCAATTAAAATAAAGTTAGGTAAAAAAAGGTCATTGTAAAAGCCCCTTATCCTGATCAGGGTCTGTAGGGGTGCTGGAGCCTATCCCGGCTCTTCAACGGGCACACAGTAACACCCTGGATGGGGCGCCGGTCCATCACCGGTACCTACAGGATGATTCAGTGTCTCCTGATTAACCTGGTAGCATGTCTTTGGACTGTGTGAGGAAACTGGAGTACCCGGAGGAAACCCACACGGACACGAGGAGAACATGCAAACTCCACACAGAAAGGAGCGAGATCGCCTCACCCGGGTGTCGAACCCAGAACCTTCTCGCTGTGAGGCGACAGTGCTAGAAAATAATAAGGATAATTAATTACTTGAATTAAATACGTCCACATTAAATAATCACATCTAAGAATTTCTTATTATTGGGCACTTTTAAATCAAGTTTGTACTGTTACATTTACAGTGATTTCTTCTTTTTATTAAAAATGTATTTATGTTTATGTTTAATGATCAATTAAAGTAAAATGAATGTTGAATGATTTTTAATTGTAAAACGTAATATTCAATTCAATAGTAAAACTGTTTACTCCTGTTAACCTAATTATCATTAGTTCAAGTTCAATCAAATGAAAAGCCATATGTTAACCATCACTAAAATTGCGTGTAAATAGAATTAAACAAATAAAAATATGAAAGTTTGTATAATATAAAATTCTAATATTTCAATACATAAAACCATTTATATTTAAATATATATATTTTAAATTTGTCAATGTTCCTTCATTGTGTAGCTTCCCTAGACTGCTAGAAGGAGCGAGAAGGTCAAATTGAATCATTTGCATGAATTTAAGTATGAATATGAATGATTTGTATGAATGTATTATTTTTAACTGAAGTAAAAGATGAAAAGCTACATTCGAGTAACCTCAGCAGTTGACTGTAAACTCTTAACCGATCCTCCTAGAGCCCTCATGTGCGGCGCGGTGTCATCTTCCCGAGGACACTTGGAGATCTTACACAGGCTGTTTACACCCCACACACCCGGGATGCGGCCGTCATGTTTGTGGTCAAATTCGGGAGCACTTTAATTTGTCATTGAGGAGCTCGGGTGACCTCGCGTAAAAAAAATGAAGGTTGAATTTTGATGTAACTCCGCCCCTACAGGTGAGTCCTGCTTCTCAGGTAGGCCGAAGGAGGCAAAGCGGAGGGTCGGTGCAGGTTGATAGACGTGCTATCGGAGTTAACGTCGTAATACGCGGTGAGTACTCGCAGTTTTACTCGTGATGCTTACTTAATGGTGTTCTTTATTCATTTAATTGTTTCCCTTGGGCACGGGTCATGATAATATTCTTACTATTCTTCCAGCCAGGAAGACAAAGTACGTCACTTTTAGACAATTATCTATCAAAATCTTTCTCTTAGAGAACTCGCATCCTTGGTGGTGGACTTGGTGGTTCCTTTGTTGATCTTTGCACTTGTGAGGAGGACAAATTAAATATCCAACCGTCCTCGAGACGCGTCAAAGGCGTATAAGCGTCAGAGCGTCAGTTATTTGCACTTTAGCCTGAAATATCTGCAGGACCATGAAACACAAGAAATACATCTAATACATCTCCAGAAACAAATGACGTCAAGCTTAAGGGGACAAAATGCTCCAAAAAGGTTGTCGAGTTTCAAAGATTTAGAGTTACAAGGTACCACTGTATAATAATAAAAAAGTTGTTTTTTTTATTTTTCTGTGTGAGTGTGAGAGTGTGTGTGTCCTGTGATGGACTCCTGAGCTGCACAGGGTGTTTCCTGCTCTCTATATATTGAAATATTTATTGATTTATTATTAAAATATATCAATAAATTAATTAATATATGACTTAATGATTTTACGTTTATTTATTCTGTATATATGAACATTTACGTTTGCAAAACCTATTTTCCCAAATATTTTATATTATATTAATATGTAATATTGTAATCATAATTATAAATTAAAATCTATAAGTATTATATTCCATATAGCTATAGGTCATCATGGTGCCCCATACTGGCCACGATCGGCAGTGCAGACAGTGCAGCAGAAAATAAACTGGTTACTAGTTAGCTGTGTGGGAGAAAGGGTTGTTTTTTAATTTTTTTTTAATGGGCAGGGTCTTCGAGGCTGTGTAAGATCCCTTATTAGTGGCTCGAGGTAGCTGTAAAGAACGTGGAGATCAGCCCGTGACTCTCCATGCACAAGACTGCCCTCACATGGCAGGAAATGTTTTCTCCACTCTGCAAACCAGAGCTTAACCCCTGTGGTGTACCGGGTGAACACATTCCCTCTCTGAGTTTAGGTCGTGATCACGGTATATATTGAGGAATAGGTCTATATTACGCCCACCAATATGCCAGAAACGGTCCTCAATGTTTATAGGGCAGTTACGGTTTAGATATTACGACCCCTACCCCCTTGGTAGATTTCCTCTCCTCAATATGTAGTTCGTGGCTGCGGCCTCGCTCCGGGTGAAAGTACCAGGTTCGAGACCTGGCGGGGGTTCTGGGTTTGCCCAAGAGGTGGTTGTTTGTTCTAGGGTCAATTTGGTTACATTGTTCCTATTATAGAAGAGTAGTGGACCAAGGAGTCATCCCTGAGGAACACCCTCTGTATGGTGGGAAGTGAAACCAATCAGAGATGATCTCATCGCTTGTTGTTCCACCCTTATGAATGCTTTCTAGTAAGCAACCCTGCTCTTCTGTACCTATCTTAACAAGCTTTGAAGGGGGGAGATTAAGTTTGTCCGTTACGTGTAATCTATACGCATGACTTGACACTCGGCTCTGATTGGTAGAGCCGCTATGATCGCTGGGAAATAACGAATTCCATTCCACACTGGTGCGCCTGTAGAGCGTCATCGTCTTCTGCACGGTCAGGACTGATGCATGTTTATTCAACACACACACACACACACACCTGTTTAGCACACATATAGTTTTATTTTGTTTACTCTTGAGAAGAAACAAGGTTTATGAGCAGAGTCGGTACATGTGGGATTGCAATGTTGTACGGTAAGAGGAGATGGAGAGTGCGTTTAATAATAGGTCTCCTTTTCCACCCAACCTGAAATAAAGACAAACAAAAAAAAGCATTTAGTATTGCTGATGAAACACAAACACGTGTTGTCTACGTTGTTTACTTTACACCACTAACTTTCCCTACTTTCTTTACATTATTTACTATCTTAACACCATTAACTTCACATGACTAGATGTACAGCACTGTTCATGCCTCATTAACTTCGCACCATCCCTAATTTTACACTGATACATTTACGCTGCTAACTTGTAAACCCCTGCCCTTACACCATTAACTTAGCATGGCTAGCTTTACAATACAAACTTTTAACTTTAGACTACTAACTTTACACTTCTGTATTTACCCTATTAACTCAGTGCAGCTAGCTCTACATCATTGTATTCACACCATTAACTAAACCACATAACTAAATGTACACCACTGCCCTCACTCCCTTCACTTTGCATACTAACTTTTAACTGTCATCATTAAGCCACGAACTTGACTCTACTAACTACAAACTATAGTTTTTTTAAACTGTAGTTTACACCAGTAGTTTTCAAAGCTTTCGTTACATAATTAAATTTAAGCTATTCACTTAAACCACTATGTTTTACACCGCTAACGTTACACCATCAACTGTACCCCGCTATCTTTACCCCCGCGCCATTAACTTTGCATGGATAACTTCACTATACTAACGTTACACGACAACATTTGCAGCACTAACTGAAAGGATTCGCCACCAGTTCTTTTTCCACCTACCTCCTGGATTCCTCCTGAGGAGATATCTTCTGGCCTCATCATAGAAAAACAGGAGAAGGGAATAGGGCATGGCGCATAACCACCACCATGATCTGTAAAAAAAAAGTTAGCAGAAATTCGAAGGGGTCCAAATACTTTCTGAATCCATGAAATATCTAGTTTTATTTGAAATGATGGACTTACTTAAGTGGGTACATTCTTAGCGCGACATCAGTTCCGGGACAGTAAGATAAGAAGGCTGCTAGTGCAACCTCCTCAAAAATGCCGAAGATAAGGACCTTGTTCTTCCTACGGTGAAATAAAACGTTAAGGTTGACTCAATCTAGCATTCATAGCTTGATTATTATCATTATTATTATTACAAATAAGATATAATTCATGTGGTCACGCACTTCATGCCCTGATGTACGATGGAGTTCACTCTAGTCTTGCATATGATCAGGTCGGCAACCTGCATGATCACGATGGAGGCAAAGTATGCAGTGTGGCAGGTGTACTCCAGAATCTTCCTGGCTTCGTACGTCTAAAACGGAAAGTAAAATCAGTAAAAAAAATATGTAAACCTTCGCGTCGATCACTGGTAAGACAAATATCACACAAAGCGCAGCACTTCAAGACTTTATTAAGAAGTCTAGAAGAAGAAAACTCAGTATGTAGTTGTTGTTGTAATGGAACCGGCTTGTAGACATCCTGCAAGGATCCTACCAGGAGCACGATGCTTCCAGACTTGAATGAGAACCCTTGCTAATCCGTTCACATTAGGTTCGAGGCACACAGCAACACCTGGGATGGTCGATTTTGAGAGCAATGGGAAGAAATTGGAGCACCCGGAGAAAACCCATACAAACGCGGGGAGTGCATGTGAACACCCTGTCTGGGGATCGAACCCGCTACCCGCTGGCTGTCCGGCGACAGTCAGTATAACAATTAATAGTTTGCTGCCAACAAAATACTATTATGATGATTTTAGAATAGCTATCAACAAATTCTTAACTGTTATTCCGTACTATTGCACTACTAATGTACACCATTAAAAATGCACTATTAAAATTAGTTTTTTTTTAAATATAATGGTAGACCAAATTCCTTGACTACTTTTTATTAAGTAATAAATAAAGAGATCTGATATCGGAAGGGCTCTCAACTTAATTTAGTCATAATTGAATTATTAATACCCATTGTTGGCCATAGAAATCCGTCAGGTCATTGACATTCTTGTCATCCCATTGGATGCGGAGCCCTACTAGAGATAATGGCATGAATCCATTCTCCGACAGGACCACGAAGTAGGAGAAGAATCCCGCCGTGGCTTGCATCATTCCTGTAAAACGAATAAATAGTGTGTAAACTTATATAAATAAAAAAAAATGACCAAATGACTTTGTGTAGCCGAGGTGTTCTTACCAATCTGCCCATACGCCATGCTGATCAGTCTTTCATTGACCAGTTTGTCCGTCTGGGCGTTTCTCGGTTGCCTTTTCATGATATCACTTTCAGCTGCCTCATAAGCCAGAGAGATAGCGGGAACCTGCGTGAAAACAAGATGCAGGAGTCATTTAAATAACCTGATTTCCTCAAAGAATTTACCAAAAGAATCGAGAGTTCTTACCATGTCGGTACCGAGATCGATGCAGAGGATGGTCACGGTGCCCAGGGCGAGGGGGATGCCGGCGATCACGAAGAAGAGGAAGGGGGACATCTCGGGGATCTTACTGGTCAGGGTGTACGCGATGGATTTCTTCAAGTTGTCGAAGATCAGGCGACCTGATGACCAGTAAACAACATTTTCATAAGGTATAAGCTTTTCAAAATATCAAAGGTTTAGCATGCTTTGAAATTTGGGAGCTGTTCCCACCTTCTTCCACTCCGGTCACGATGGAGGCGAAGTTGTCGTCCAGGAGGATCATGTCGGCGGCCTGCTTGGAGACGTCCGACCCGGCGATGCCCATGGCGACCCCGATGTCGGCTTTCTTCAGGGCGGGGGAGTCGTTCACGCCGTCGCCGGTCACGGCCACGATGGCTCCCTGGCGTTGGCAACCTTCCACGATGATGAGCTTCTGCTGGGGGGAGGTTCTGGCGAAGACGATCTCCGTGTGATACTTGAGGATTTCATCCAGCTGCTCTGGGCTCATGTCTTTAAGCTCTCCGCCATGAACCACACAGGCCTTGGCCTCTCTAGGGTTGACCTGTTCTACGGGGATGTTCAGGCGGGCAGAGATGTCCTCCACTGTCTCAGTCCCCTCTGAGATGATCCCCACACCTTTCGCAATGGCCTTAGCCGTTATCGGGTGATCTCCGGTGACCATGATGACCTGGGAAGATGACGAAAATATGTCAAGAGGGCTCATTGAGGACTTCTGGTTTCACGGTTGTGCATAGAGAGCTGATTCTGGGCTTACCTTGATTCCGGCGCTCCTGCACTTAGCAACAGCGTCCGGCACGGCAGCACGAGGAGGATCGATCATGGACATGAGGCCGACAAAGCACAGGTTGTCCGTGGGAAAGTTCACGTTCTCAGTGTCGAATGTGAATCCCTCTGGGAACTGGTCATCCGGGAGGTTGAAATGGCAGAAACCTGTAAAATAGGTTACAAACTTCTGTTATTCTGCTAAGTTAAAGGTAAATCGGTAGGTACGGGTGAGTAGGGGAAGATTTGTGACTTCTAAGTAAAAGTAAAAGATTTGTGAAGACTTTTAGCAACTCTTCTTAAACAGTTGTACTGGCACTGGCTAGGCTCCTGAATGGCTTTAGACAGCACCCAATAATGTCCAACACTTGAGTAGCCACGTAAGGATGAGCCCTGGAATCCTGAATCTCAGAGGTAGTGGGTTTTTACCATACCAGGTTGAAAACTGGAGGCTGTGTTCCAATCACTACACTAACGTTAATAAAGGGTGCTTAAAAGAGTTGCTTTGATGTTCGTCAATACTATTACCCACTAGGATGCATGGACCAGTGCACGGTATTTCCAGTCCTAAGCCTGGATAAATGAGGAGGGTTCAGTCAGGAAGGGCATCCATGTAAAAAGTTAAAATCCTAAATGCAGATCATGATCTGTTGTAGTGACCCCTAGCTCAACTCCTCTCCTCAACCTTCTGTGGAGCCGAGCCAGACAACCCACCTAAGACTCTTTCTCCCAGGCCACCCAGCTTCATGTACGCGTTCTGGAAGGCATCCTTCATCGCCTCGTCCAAGGCTTGCTCTTTTCCCTGGATTAGAATGGTCGAGCAGCGGTCTAGGATCCTCTCGGGTGCCCCCTTCATCAGAAGCAGGTGCCGGCTCTCTGAAGAGTTTGGGTTCTTGTGGACCGAGAGCTATATCGAAACGAGCGGGGTGAGTTATTATGACAAACATGACTGTACAAATACTGACCGTTTTCATCTCTTTGAAAGATACCTGGTATTTGTTAGTGGAGTTGAAGGGGATTTCTGCCACTTTGGGGTACTTGTCCCGGATGTCCTTTACAGAACCGCAGCTGAGCTCGATACACTTGAGCAAAGCAGACTCCGAGGCGTCTCCGGCAGTGTTTCTCTGGAAGTCGAAAACAAGAATCAGCATTCGGATTGCTTAGCAATGGGGAAAATAAAAATACATGCTCATGGGCCGGTACCATTAGGATGGGAACTTGGCTCTGATCTGCGAGGAAGACGGCTCGATTGCACACGCCAGCCACGCGAGCCAGGCCGGCCCAGGTGGCGGAGCTCTTGTCGAAGGAAGCGCCGCTTTGGTCCTCTGAAGTGTCGGCTTCGTGGATCTGGTTGTCGAACCACATGTGGGCCACGGTCATGCGGTTCTGGGTCAGGGTCCCGGTCTTGTCCGAGCAGATGGTGGAGGTGGAGCCGAGCGTCTCGACGGCCTCCAGGTTCTTCACCAGGCAGTTCTTCTTGGCCATACGCTTGGCGGTCAGAGTCAGGCACACCTGGAAGGATAGCATTGTGAATATTTACTTGCAAACCTTGTGTCAAATGTTTTTTCAGTGGTAAAAGACCTACAGTGACGGTAGCCAGGAGACCCTCGGGAACGTTGGCGACGATGATTCCGATGAGGAAGATGACGGCCTCCAGCCAGCCGTACCCCAGGATGAGAGACAGGGTGCAAAAGGTCACACCGAGGAAGATGGCCACGGTGGTGATGATGTGGATGAAGTGCTCGATCTCAATGGCGATCGGGGTCTTTCCAACCTCCAAACTTGAGGCAAGAGTGGCGATTCGGCCCATCACCGTGCGATCTCCGGTATTGATCACAATTCCAGTTGCAGAACCTAAAAAATCCGTAGAGAACTCAAACCATACTTCTTGCTACCCAGGGTCAAGAGGGCTGTTTCATCGAGTGACCTTGTCTACCTACCTTCAACACAATTGGTGGAAAAGAAGACGATGTTTTTTGTCTCCAGTGGATTGTCATGGGAGAACTCAGGAGTTCGAGGCTGGGGCTCTGACTCTCCTGTAAGGGAGGAGTTGTCCACCTAGAAGGAAAAGGTTCATCAATGCCTTGAGAACATGGTGTGTGAAGTATGAAGCTGATCTTTTCGAGGACTCGTTCATGTTACTTTGCATCCGTGGGCGGAAATGATGCGCAGATCTGCCGGGATCCGGTCGCCACCTTTGATCTCCACCAGGTCGCCGACGACCACCTCCTCTGCTTTGATGTCCTTCTTTCCACCATCGCGAATGACCAGCGCTTGCTACACAACCAGAACATAATCAAAAGGAAGCATTGTTAATTCTCAATGATTTTGAAACTGGTTGTGCATTTCCTGAAGAAGATGCATGTGTGACTTCAGCAATGGCGGGTGAGCGGGTTGGAATGACGTTGATTTGATTGAAAGTGAACGGGGCAACAAACGGTGGCATGTGGGCATAGGGTGCACATGGAAGTATACAAGTACCGTATACAAGTTGGGGTATCATCAATAGGCCCAAGGATTGAGAGTTGGACTGACATCGAAATCTCAAAATTTAAGAAAAGAAATTAAAGTAAATTGGCCAAAAGTAGACGTCAGGTAGGTGGCTGTGCATATCCAACTGCTGTATGGAAGACATGCAGTTTGTAGGGGGGGGGGGGGGTTCCAGACAGGTGATTTAAGACGAATTTCACTATACCAACCTGCCATTTAAACAATCCATGGAAGTCAGTGAGGACTAAAATGTGCATGAAAATGTTGGCCGAACAGGTAACTGATACAATAACGCTGACGATTATTTATAATACCTGTGGTACGAGATTCTTGAAGGAGTCCATGATCTTGGAGCTCTTGGCTTCTTGGTAGTACGAGAAGCATCCGGTAATCAGCACAACCGCAGCGAGGACGATCCCCAAGTACAACTAACCCAAAAAAACAAAATTAGTATTGTGCAGTGCAATAATAATAATAATAATAATAAGAATAATAATAATAATAATAATAATAATAAACTCCGTACGTTATCATTGGTGGGTTCGCTTTCCGTCATCATCTGTACCGTGAACGCAAAGAAACACAAGCAAGACCCAATCCAAAGCAGAGTACAGAATCCTCCGAAGAGCTGCTTGCAGAACTTGATCCATTCCGGGGTGGTGGGAGGCGGAGTCAGGGCGTTGGGTCCGTCGCGTTCGAGGATCTCCTGGGCGCGAGAGTTGGTCAAACCCTTTCGGAAAGATAAAAACAATTGTTAATCGTAAAAACATTTTACCGATTAATACACTGTCGATTTCCCGCTACCACGCCAGCACAGAGAGTCTGAATTCATAACAGGAGACGCTGAAAGGATTCACATTATCTACGGGCTGGTGTTGATATGTGGACATTTTCAAAAATGAATGTAAGTTAATGGGGCTGTACAATTTTGAACTGGAACGGCGTCGATGTGTTTAGATTTTAAAAAAATATGGGAGTGAATGGGGTTAAAAACGAAGGCAAGGCAGGTGGGCTTGTGTGTGTATATCCAAATGCTCATCATCATCATCATCATCATCATCATCATCATCTCGCTGTACGATTTCTAATTGGAATGGCTTCTAGGTCTGGAAATTTTTAAAAACGAATAGAAGTAGATGGGGAAAAACGGGTGTGGCATGCAGATCTGTATCCGATTAATGAGCTCAAAGAGTTAGTTTGAGTTTATCTCAAAATAAATAATCATTAAAAAACATAATTGAAACAATAAAACTGGAAAAGGACACCGTAGTGCGTGCCACAAGCCTGGATAAATATGGAGGGTTGCGTCAGGAAGGGCATCCGGTGTAAATCGATCATGCAGACCACAATCTGCTTTTGTGACGCCTTTATGTCAGCAACTAAAAATATTCACTTCCATGCACAGTTGAGTCACGTCACTATGACCATGCGCAACTTTCAACGGTAGGTGCCTTGCAAATCCCGTTCACCCTTGGGATCTACCAGCAAGACATGACGGAGACTTCCAAGTGCTGACCTGCCCCCCTAATTCCCCAGAATTCCCCCCTCCAGCAGGTCAGTGTCACAGATTACTCTGTAGACTCGTTTTATTGGCCATGATGACGTGACTCGATGCGTCTCGGATAATAAAGTGTGTTCAGCCTACCCTGCTCATGTCAGTCGTATACTTCCGTTGAAGTTCCTCCAGGCTCAGCTTGTGATCGATCTGTGGACAGAGTGTTAAAGTTAGGGGTACGTTAGAGAGGTAGACAAGTCATGAAATCTGTAGGCTGAGTCACAAGTCCAAGCCAAGTCATGAGTGTTTAGTGACAAAGCTTTAGGCTGGAGTCTGAATCAGGTCACGGGTCTTTAGGTTAAGTCACAAGTCTTTAGGCTAGAGTCCAAGTCCAATCATGAGTATTTCAGCCAAGTCATGACTTTTAAGGCTAGAGTCTGTGTCAAGTAAAGAATCTTTAGGCTAAGTCACAAGTCTTTAGGCTAGAGTCCGAGTTGAGTCATGAGTCTTTGAGTCACTATGAGTAGAACGTAGTGTAGAAATAAACAGATAATCTGTGAATTTAGATATAAAAGATCAAATGATCTATAACTGTGTTTAAGATAAGATAAGATTTTCCTTTATTAATCCCGCAGTGGGGAAGTTTGCATTGTTACAGCAGAACAGTGTCAGAGAGATATATAAACAATATATAAAAAATCTATACATACAAAAAAATACAAGATAATATCCTGACACAGTGGCCAAAATCCCCCAAAAACCTCTGCTCGCCTTAACTTCCAGTTGGTATTAAATTGCGTTAATAAATAAGCGTTATTAAATTAATAAGGGATATAATTTTGTAAACATTATTATTATTAAAAAAAAAACTCCAAGATTTTGTAGTCGTGAAGAAAAACAGGAACTCGTTAGAAAGCCGATCGCTTCTTACTCAACAAACCAGAAGCTCTGGTTGGTTCAGAGAGCGCGCTGTCTATTCCACTTAGTCTGGCTGTTCCTGTGAATTAAGCTTCATAAGGAATTGAGGTCGGACGTTAAAACATGCTGAAGCCGAGTCCCTTGAAACCTCACATCTTATTTTGTGTTTACAAAAGAGCAAATCTTACGAGATCTAATTCCTTCTTCAGGTCCTCCGTTTTCTTGCCTTTCTTGTCCGCATCTTCGGTGGTCTCAGCCTTCTTGTATTTGTCATCCCCTTTCTGTAAAGTACAAGGAAAAATAACATTTCAGACACTCGCAGGACTTAACACACAAGTTAGCACGAGAGCTAACGACTCACCCCACGCCCCATCTTTGGGTGTTTTTTTTTCTTTTTCTTCAATCAAACGATTTCTAATGAAATAAACATCCAGTCCTGTGGGTCAGTCGCTCCGCTCGTCCTCGGCCCTCAGTCCTCCTGTGGATGTGCCAGACAGACGTACAGGACACGCCGTACCTCAGGAGCCGGCCAGAATCATATATATATGGTCCCTCCTAACACCTGTCAGGAGGAACGGGGTGTGGCTTGGGTACAGCCGGACACATAAGTGACGACCGATCAGCACGAGGAAGGATTATTCCCCAAACATTACAGATGTTTGTGGAAAAGTGGCTGCGTGGTCGCCCTCATGGTACGTCGGCAGCCAGCACCACAGCCCCGCCCTGGATATATACAGGACAAATATCCCAGAGTACCTGGAAGGACGCGTATTCCGAGAAGGGAGGTCTAAATGTGTAAACAGGTAAACAACGTCTTCCTGTTGTTCTTGATAAATACAAACATTAAGAAACAAATCGTTCAGGCGTCCCAAAACACGAGGTTTTAATTTAGTCTAATGACAATTTACTGCTGCATTCGGGGGTTAAACTACGACAGCATTCGACTCATAGCAAGTCACATGAAATTACCAAAACTTGATCTACTGCTCCGGCAGGGTACATGTGTACATCTTGTCGACCCAAATGAATCCTGGGTCCCTGGCTGATGTATCTTAGAGTTATCTATAATCAACTGATAAATCTACCTACTAGCCAGTCCTCACAACAGATCCTTACACTAGATAAGAAGGCCTATCAAAGCAATCGGTGGTCCACTTTGAGGGCTTTGTGCAGGGCTTTGGTGTCCCCAAAACAATAAACATTCTAGTCCAGAAGTGCCCCAGTAATTCCTTAAGAGGGGCAAAAAGTTTGGCCCATGGGCCAAAACCAAAATGTTATGCTATTTTAATATGCATTAAATTAAAATGTTATAAATTAAACTTATTATTGTTATTATTATTATTATTAGTAGTAGTAGTAGTAGTAGTAGTAGTATTATTATTATTAGTAGTAGTAGTAGTAGTAGTAGTAGTAGTAGTAGTA
>JAYDZG010000013.1:10308607-10318784 GCA_034509265.1 Microcambeva bendego
TGTGTGTGTGTGTGTGTGTGTGTGTGTGTGTGTGTGTGTGTGTGTGTGTGTGTGTGTGTGTGTGTGTGTGTGAGTGAATGATCCGCTCTGGCGACCCCTACTGGAAAAGCTTACAGGAATCACTCACACTAATTGATTCATTGATTTAAATTGAGTAAGGGTTCCTGTCATACGACCCCCTAGTACATGTTGCATCGCTACAATTACACTTTATTAAATCTTTGAATTACATGCTAATTTTATAATTAACTTAGCTGTGATTGTTAACATTTGTTCACTTCAGTATTAAAATCGACACCTTCTGGCAGAAATAATATTTAATTCCACTTTATAATAATAATAATAATAATAATAATAATATTTTTACTGTAACATGGTATCAATTGATGTCGTCTACCTCAAATATATAAAACAATATATGTCCTAAAACATTATTTTAAAATGGGTTTAATAGCTCAGAACAATGTGTTCTATCTTTTTCGTACTTCTGCTTGTTCAGTCAGAGCATTAAAATGAAACGCGACTTGATTTCCTCTCGTTCCTTGGGCTGAGAAGTTCCCGCAGCTTGTTTACTCCAAAACAAAGTAGGCCTTGTTTATTCCGTTCCGTTCCACGGCGTCTTCTATCTGGCCGGCTAATTGAAAGTCTCTCGGGACCCCAGCCGGCACGCCGAACAGGCAGCTTAAGAGCGTTATCACTTGGACGAGCGGGAGATGGGAGTTGGGGGTTCCCGTGAGGGCGATGGTGAAGAACTGGGGGAGGCAGGCCGTGACAGTTACCCCCAGCAGAACCCCCCCACACACCCAGTAGTCCTCTTCGATGCCAACCCTGTCCAGGAGCTAATAAAGTGAGACTGGAGGCGAGTAGGTGCGACGTTAAAAAGTAAACAGTAAGCTCTTACACAGAATAAAAAGGAAGATGCGAGCTCTTGTTTTTAGGTGTTGTTTTTATTCATATGACTTTCACGGTTACTTGTGATAATCCTGTTACATTTTAAAACCCTATTATGATGGGCAACTGGACCCAAGGTGCAGAGCAGTGGGTGGTGGGTAAAAACCCTAACTACAAATAATGGACCGGAGCGGCCAGCCAACCAGCTACTCGATCCGCCAATGAGCTGACACAAGAGATGAGATCCTGAATGCTTTATCCCAAAATCTAAACTGATAATTGACTCCTGAGTTAGTTGTGAGAGATTCGCCTAAATTAAAGTAACTTAATAGACTACATGTACACACAGGGAACCCTCAACTTGGATCTGGGTTCTTACTTCCAATGCTGCAACTTTGCTGTTGTTTTGGTTCCAGAGAGCAGGACTGGTGACTCTTGTCAGATTCCTTGAGCAGTATCTCCTGATCCTTTACCGCCAGTAACAGAGATTCCCTGTTGAATCTGTGCCTTTTACAACAGGATGAATCCTTGTTACTGACAGCAGTAGGTCAGAGACCCTGAGTCCAGTCATGTCCCGGAATGTCCATCTTCCTAGACAATAAGCATATAAACACAAAGAGAAGCTAAGTTGACAAACACATTTCTTACTAGTTAACAAAGCAAGTCTAAGCTAGGCTGGGGAAGAAAGGGGAAAACGCGCGTTTGACGTTTGACCTTAGCCCTTGTTGTTTCCCCCCGGCTCTTTCGTTAAGGGAAGGAAACTTAAATCAGCAATTAGCATGAATAATTAACTGCTCACTGGGATTAATTATTCATGGGTCACAGAAGTAATTGCTCCCGTTCAAAGAAACTAGTAAACGGAGTGAAAGCCGGATCCTCACTCATTCATGTAATCAGTCACTTACTCATTTACTTACTCGTTCATTTACTCAATCACTCATTCGTTACTCATTCCTTTACTTACCTACCCACTCACTGACTCATTTATTCACTCACTCGCTCATTACCTCACCCAATTCTTCATTCATCTACCCGCACACCCGTTCGTTTATTCACTCGCTCATTTACTCACCTGACCTAACTGTACCCGGCTGGCTCTGTCTCTCAGTGCCACCCTGTGTCTCATGTTACCCGTGCTACAGTCGGTTAATCGCTTGGTACATTCGCTCTCTCGATCTGTTGTATCCTCGGTGCCGACTCTATCGGATTTGGCTCACCTGTCCCCGTCTGGATCCCCCCTGCGTCCCCATGCTGATCTGTCTGTGAGCTTCAGAGTTCATCTGATTAGTCTCGGGTACCGTGTCAGAGCCGGCGCTAACGATTCGCTCTCAGCGCACGTGCCACTTAGCCAACAGGTTCCTTCACACATTGATTGACGTAAACACGGAACAGTAGAGTAGGCTATTAATACCTATTAAAATCAGGCTAATCGGAGACACTGAGTTGTCCTGTCCTATGTTGTGCCCTTATCCCTCTGAGGTTGTGAAACAACGACGGGGCCCTGGGTTCCCTGAACTAGTTTGTAGTTTGTTCTTACTTGTTAATATTTTCTGGGATGATATCACAAGACAATAAACTGCAAAATATACTAAAACAGAATACAACAAACCAGTATTACACGTCTCTCCTGGAATCGAACTGTATTAGCGCTTTCAGAATTAGATCTACTTGACTATGGATACTTTCTGGAGCCCTTTTTAGGATTTCTTTAATAAGAAATCACAGTTAAACGATTACATATAAATAAATAACACTTCCATAAAGGGATAAAAATGATCTAAACTAAACTTAGTTATTAATCTTATCAGAACTTATTATTTTTAATACTTTTTAATTATTAAATCATGTCCTTTTATTTAACAAGGCTGCACCTAGGTACTAAGTTTATATATAAAGAAGAAGGCTCGGAGTTATTGCCCCAGAGTTCTTTGTGTTAAGGATATTATAGTAGACGTACATTTACCAAACTATGTTTACTCAGTAGTTCCTACAGATCTTTTGGATCTCCTTACCGTCCGATGTAGATGAACCTGGTTGTCCTTCCCCTCTAGACGACTCGCCTCAGAATGGACTGAACTCCGCAGCATCTCGTCCTCTTCAGACTCTCTTCAACCTCTGGACCGCAGTCCAGCGAGCAGCGGTTATCTTTATGGCAGCTAATATGGACACCCATCTGACAAGGCTGTGTTAGTTATTAATGACATTTCTCAATCCTTTCTGGGATTGCGCGTTGGCAGTATGAGATAAATTAAGACAGCAACTGCCTTTAAAATTATAAACCTGTAAAAGTCTGGACTGGATGGCACTCGTTTTCATCACATTATAAATTGAGGACCATGTTGTGTGGCTTATTATTAAAACACAATCCTACAGTGACTTTTTTAAAGTTACTCAAAGACGTCTCGCAAATTTGCTTCATCTCCACCCGAGCTTCTCAAACATCTCCACTTTATTGCTTGAAATGGTCCTAAACAAACACAGATAAGACCGATCTGATCCAGCTTATCACTGTTCTGTGACTTTTTTTCCAGGAATTCTCTTTATAAGACAATAAGCGATTATTTAACCCCTCTGCCGCCCCTGAAAAAACAATTTACTTTGATTTCATTGAGGGCAGCTTGAAGCTCTGATACTTCATCTTTTATCCTCTCAACTTCATTTCGTTCATAAATAAACATTAATAAAGTTGAAAGTTCTTGTGAGATTTTCGCTGGTCAAGGTTTTCTTTGGGATTCAAACTTCCAAGACCAGTCCGAGAGATTCCAGGATTGAGTCCTTCACCAAGCTCTCCTTGAGGGTATCCTCTAGGAAATGCCTCAGAGAATCTGTGAATCAGAAACGCACCAAGGTCCTCTGATTATCGCAGAATCGCACACGTTAAAATATATATTGTGGTGAATGGAATGAATCCTCCAGAGTACGCTCCTTCTCGCTGCTCACCACACGTCGTCCACTTTTGCAAGGTAGCACAGCGTCCTTTCAGATCCTGTTCAATAAGTATCGGGACTCTGCCGTATATTGCTTAGTAAGTTCCCACCAACACTGCTGGGCTAATGGGCTCCGGATAGTCTTGGACTCTTGGCAATTAGCAAACACCTGGCAGGCAAACACCTTCCTCTGTCCGGGGCTTCCCAAGACAGGCCCTGCCAATGCTGATCTCTAATAGGATCCCAAGACTCGATCGGCCCCGGAGTCGATCAATCATCCCGGCTATTGACCCCTGATTGGATTTGGGAGGCATGTCAGGGACGCTTTGATTTTAACTCCGGCCCAATGAAGCTGGATGCGAGGGTTTATTGTTTCGGACGGGCCGCCGGCTTTGACGCGCTGCCAGGGAAGACGGATGCTCGCGCCGGACGTCCACGTCCATCCATCAACATTAGAGTCGGTCATACCATATTTTCCATGAGAGGACGGGATTACTCATATCGCCGTCCAACCCACCCCCCTTCCCCTAAGGGTTCGGCATCCAAGAAGGGGGGGGCGTCATCCCTTATCGAAACGTTTTTTTTATGTCAAGCACTTGTTGCAAGGGCAACATAATAATGAACGTCTGAGTGGAATGAGTCTATATGGTACAAAAAAACTCTACGTATGTCCACTTAATTAAGGAGAGAGCTGGAGATCCGATTAGATGAGATTGGATTCAACTTTATTGTCATTGTGCAGAGTAAATAAGTACAAAACCAGTGGAATCACAAGATATAGAGATTATTTACATACAATACAGTTCAAGTGCAAAGTGACAAGATAGTGAAATGAGGAGAATAAAGCTAAAAATATTAAACAGATAATGGTGATTTTAAGCTGATGATTGTGGATTTACTGTAATGGGTAATGTGACTCACTGAGCATTAAGGACCTTGTTTAGAAGCCTAACACTTATCGGTCAAGAGCAGAGGCGAAGAGCTTGAGCTCTAAAAGTATTACTACTCACTTCAACTTCAATGAACCAGAATTTCCAAGTCTTTGTCGGACACCTTTGTCTGATATTGCGTAAGTGGTAGAGACAACTTCAAAGGGGAGGGCGGAATCAACGAGAACCCCAAGGTTGTGAACCTGTGACAAGAAAGACTTCTGTTTTGTCTTGATTGAGTTGTAGAAAATTAGCATAGATGTAGTGTGTGAGATCTGACAGGCAGGATATGTGAGGGCAGAGCAGAGACGGATTTAGATCTCACGTAATCTGTTGTCAGCATAAATAGAAGCGGACCATGAGGAACTCCTTGGTGCCCAAGAGAGAGGAGTCAGAGAGATACAAATCAAGCAAGAGAGGGCAGTGCCATCTATACCTATGGCTGAGATATGGGAATGTTGTGAATAGTTACCAAAAGGTCTCTGGTTCAAGTCCTACCACTTTAATGATGAACATACACGATCGAGCCAATGATTCGTTCAGTGGACGTCACCCGCCTGCATCCACAGACGTCACAGCCGAGATTCAACTATGCGAACACATTCTAAATGACAGGAGAAGAATCTCCCAGCCACAAACCTAGAACGGATAACATAAAGCTCCAGCAAGCACTTGTAAATATGAATCGATGATAAACGACGAACACGGAGGGTACCGCTGGCATAATGGCATGAATTAGCGTAGACCTTTAAATCAAGATGCTGCTATACCAAAGCAGCCATTACACCTAATGGCTAATCAATGTGTCCTCTAAAAGAACTTGAGATATGTGCATATATACAGGTCAAAAAATCAAATGAAGCAGGTAACAGAGGTAGAAAATTTATTCTTAGTGTATGTTCACTGTCCAATTAACGAGCAACTAAATGGTTCTGTGTGTTTTCAGGATTTTTCCCCCTTTTGGGAATTAGTTAGCTTTCCCAAATAGTTTCATTTGCCACCCCACCCAAATCCCAGATCTTCCCATAAAACATTTTGTTGTTTTTGCTCCCCGACTTAACACCCACGTTCACCTGGTCCGCCCTGATGCATTTAAGGACGCGATTCGATCGTCCAAGGCCCCTCGAGCTTGTAGATGTGCATTATTCCATTACAGGCAAACAGTTTTGACACCCACTGACTAACCAATCCCATAGATAATACCATAAAGACGATGCTCGATACAAATCGGGTCAGGATAACCGGTTTAACCCTGCCATACATATTTCTTATGTGTAACTCAAAACGCTGGAAAGATGAGATCAATAGAAATGTTTCTTGTTAATGAAGATGTACAGGGCTGCCATTCTTGTGGCCTCCGTGGCTTTCAGAGCTCACAGCTCGCTCTTAATAAATCTCCCGCTGCGGTCAGCCGGGTGGTCAGCATGGTGGAAGGGCCAGACGGACCTCGCTCGGCCCGCCGGACCACTTTGAATATGCTGTGATTTACAGCTGTGTGTGTGTGTGTGTGTGTGTGTGTGTGTGTGTGTGTGTGTGGCAAAATGGCAACTATAGTTAACTTGATAACTTGAGAAACTTGCTAATTAGTTAGTAATTAATAATGAATTAAAATGAATTCTAATCATTGTTATTTGTCTCTGTTGAACATTACATGAAGTCACAGTGACCGAAATATGCTCATGGTGAATAAAATTGTGACTAGCTAAATTAAAGTGCCCGTTTTTTAAAGCTAAGCTAAGGGCGTGTCCTGATTTTGGCACTGTAACTGATATTTCTTTTATAGTTATATATTTATTTAATTTGCTTGTTTGTGGAAGAGTTATGTTCGGTATCGTGGTTGTCTTGCTTATTAGCATGTTCTCTCAAACCCGTTAATCGATTTCCCTCATTTTAACTTAGTGAATCGATTCCAGAAACGACTCGTTTGAACACTTTACCGTAATTCATTTCGAGAATCGATTAATTTACTCGTGTTACTTAGCTATGTGAATCGATTCCGATAAACGATTCGTTCGAATGGAGACTGAATCGATTTCGGCTCTTAGAATGCGGTACAGCTCTATGAATCGATTCCACAGAGCAATTCGTTTGAATAGATTACTGTAATTATTTTACTTATGAACACAGCCATGTGAGTAGATTCTGCAGAACGACTCATTCGAACAGAATCATTAATTTCGGGAATGGATCGATGTCGGCTCATTTTACCTCAAAGTTCAATACAGCTATGTGAGCCGATTCGAAAAAAACCGATTCAGTCCTTTCGAGATTGATTCGTTTAGCGTGCCTGATTTAAGTTTGGATTTACGCGTAATCAAAACAACGGATTATACTAAAAACCGAACAAAACACCGATTTGATTCCGGTAGTTTTGAATAACGAAGGATTAGCGCGATTAATTAAGGTTAGATAACGTAAATGTGCGTTGGCTTTCACCAGACGACCCTCTTTGTGACGTCACATGTTGCACTAGGAGAAGACGCACTTGTTAAATCTAAGTGGGAATCGATCTTACATTGGTCTGCTGTTTCATGTCCACTTTAATGTCATTCGAGTCTGTTTTTGCATGCATTGAATGAATTTGCACACATTGTTCACTGATATACTTGGATATAGATGCTTAGTTGGGAATTTAAGGGTCTAGAACACATTTTAACTCTAAATAAATTTAACTTTAAAGAAAAATTTGTTCTGCAAACCGTTTCTGAAAGTTGAAAGTAATATGGCAGATTGTATTATCCTGATAAAAGTGGCCACCTCAATTGGAGTAGACTATAACCACAAAGGCGTGTAGCCTCCATAATCTAACATCAACTTGATTCCAATTGTACACAGAACTGGACATTTCTAAGCATAATAGAACCTGGATTTTGGATGGACAGTCTGGATGGACCTTTTCTTCTTCTGAAAAAGACCTGGAATGCTGATTCGTCTGAGCATGATACACATTTCCACTGTGCGATGGTCCATCCTAGATGCCTCCAAGCACGGAGAAGTTGATGCCGCTTCTGGACAGTTAAGTAAAGCCTTAAGTAGCATTTGTGCATGATTCCTCCTGACTGCTGTGGACGTCCAATCAGTGACTTCACACTCACATGAGCAGTGAGCAGATCAAATTCAGGACTGGAAAAGAAAACCAGCTTTACGATAAGCAGTCACACTATCTAAACTATAGAGGTCTGTAATTTGCCCTCTCTCTCTCTCTCTCTCTCTCTCTCACACACACACACACACACACACACACACACACACAGTGGTGATAAAGTGAGAGCGGTCACCCCCTCCTCTCCCCCGCGCTGACATACATCACTGCCTCGGGTTTTTGTGGCAGCACACATTGATCGGCCATCACGCTGATCATATTACAACCCTGCAGATTAGATTTGCATTTTTAATTTCCCTTATGAAAAAATGCATTAACCAGCCAGTGCTGCCGGGTGAATTTTTAGAGGTACGACGTGTATCTAAAAAAAAATCAAACCTACATTTTACCATTATGGTCAGAAAATAAAATAACCGGTACCTCTGCAGCAGTAAGAGCATCATCTACATTAATGTATTTGATTTACTTTTATTTCTATTTGTTTTTATTTGCTGAAGTATTTATTTATTTGTGTGATTCTACATTTACGTATTTGCACATTTATTTATTTACTTTTATTTATTTTTTAATTTATATTTTATTTATTATTTATTTGAACATTTTTTAAATTTCTCTATACTTGTATTAGTTCATTTTAATTTAAGATTTATTTATCTAAATATTTCTACATTTATTTATTTTAACATGTATTTATTTATGTAATTATTTTGTTTCTATACTTGTTTTATTTGTGTATTTATAGAAGTATATATTTATATTTGTATTTCCACATTTATTTACTTATTTTTGTGTATTGTACATGTATTTAAATATTTATATATTTCTACATGTATTAATTTGTTGACGTGGCTTAAGAATCCTAGCAGTTGTACTGGTCAGTGTTTTGGACAATATCAAACACTGACCCAACATTAAGTTTGAAGACTACTGTTAAATAAATAGCTAAGTGCACATAATAATAAAGCTAATTCTCTTTAACCGGTACATCAGGTCTCACCTTTACCTGCGTGTGAACTGATGGACCTCCCTGATAAGTTCCTCTTACAGGTGCACTAAAATTTATCTCATGATTATAAAGTACAAAAAACAAGATGATGATAATTACGCGAGGTCATAGAGCGCGGATCTGGCAACATAGTAAATGCAATGTTGACGGTACATTTAAAGATTTAAATGATGAGCCTGGGATTTCATTTTCTTTATGGAGGTACAAAGTCTGATTAATGTCACATAATTACAGTGCAGGATTCACAATAAGCACTATTACATGAATAAGTCATTTAAAATATAAATAAATAATTACTCCAGTTGTATCACAAATACATATTATAATTTATTTTTACATTTCTGTACATAAACATCTACATTTACTTTGTGTATTTTTATTATTTATGTATATTATACTATATATATATTATTTATTGTTACATATATTTTGATATATTTCTATATTTATGTTTTTATTTATTTATACGTTTATTTATTTTGATTCTATATTTATTTATTCATTTGTTTTATTTAAAGCTACATGTCTAAATGTTTGTTTGAATTTGTGTACATATTTATTTATATTTACATTTGTATTTGCTTTTATTTTAGTCCTTTATTTATTAATGTTTTCGTTTATTTATTTATTTGTTTGGTCGGTTGTCTCTTCTAATAATTTCTCTCTTTTGTCATTTCTCACCCTACAAATAAATGGTAATGACAATTCTTTTTTTATTTTTACAAAATCTGTCTTGTGGGTCAAATCTAAATATGGGAGCAGACAGATATAGATGTTTTTGGTAGGTAGTTACCAATTAGCAGAAGAAAGGTTTTGTCCAAAGCTCACAGGAGTGCCGTAAACCTGTGTGATGTGCACTGTGGTCCCGGGTCCTGATGATGCGGCTGATTGTGGCTGGGACATAAACACATCTTGTGGCGAGAGGGTTTTGGTCAGAACACAGACCAGACCTCAGGCTCTGACCAGAGGGAAGAATTAAACGTCCATTCCATGCTGGGTTCCAGACAGGCAGGTAATCCAAGCAGTGGTTGGAGGTGAGGGGCGCTGGACTGGGCCATTCTCGTCAGGGGAATGAAAGAGGAGCCGCTTCACCCCTTCAGATGAAGAGCAGCTGTAAGTCAGAGCCAGATGAGGAATCGATATAAAGCCCTGACATCAGGCAAAGAATTTTAAAAAATGAACATTTCAGTAGATAGATGGATGGATACTTTGCTCATCCCGAAGGAAATTAAAATATTAATACAGTATTTATACTGTAGACTAATAATAAAAGTTTTTATACTTAATAATAAAAGCAACGATAGTAAAAAAAAAAAAAACC
>JAYDZG010000013.1:10975798-10986307 GCA_034509265.1 Microcambeva bendego
AATCATTTATGTAGAAGTGTGTGTGTGTGTGTGTGTGTATACGTATATGATGTATATGATGTGTGTGTGTGTGTGTGTTGTATGGGTGTACACGTATATGATGTATATGATGTGTGTGTGTGTTGTATGTGTGTACACGTATATGATGTATATGATGTGTGTGTGTGTGTGTCTTGTATGGGTGTACACGTATATGATGTGTGTGTGTGTGTGTGTGTGTCTTGTATGTGTGTACACGTATATGATGTGTGTGTGTGTGTGTTGTATGGGTGTACACGTATATGATGTGTGTGTGTGTGTGTCTTGTATGTGTGTACACGTATATGATGTATATGATGTGTGTGTGTGTCTTGTATGGGTGTACACGTATATGATGTGTGTGTGTGTGTGTTGTATGCGTGTACACGTATATGATGTGTGTGTGTGTGTGTGTGTGTGTCTTGTATGCGTGTACACGTATAGACTTTAACCAGTGAGTCCCCTCCAGGGAGTCCAAGACACACTTGGGTGTGATGTCACGCGACTGTGGTCTGCTTAAGAGGTGAACCACGCTGAGGAGCACTCACTTGTTGAGGGCGGTGACCGACGCCCCCTGGTGGTCCTCCACCGTCACCGAGACCGAGACCCTGTATTGGACGGAGCCGAAGCCTGGTGGGAGGAAGGTGGAGTGCTCTGGACTCGTCCCCTTGTAGACACAGAAGTCCTCGCAGCTGGACTCTGCGCAACGTAACACCAGCAGGCTGTAGACCAGAGGGGACTCGGACTCGTCCAAATCGGTGTACCCTGTACGGACACGGCGAGAGTTATTCACCTGTCGGGTGAGCTTTCTTTTTTAACCTGTAAGTAGACCTATCTCCCTAAATCCAAGGCCTTCTTCTTGACCTTCAAGTTGACCTCTCTCACCGGTCTCTCCTCCTCGACGTTGGAGTCCGGTGGTCCTCACCTGTGCAGTTGAAGTGCACCCTCTGCAAGAGCGTGTGCACCGGTCCCTCGCCGTCCGCCCACAGCGAACAAGTCCCGCCGGCCGGGGGGTGGTTGGGGCGTAGCTCAATGTTAGCCACGCCCTCCTGCTCCATGCTGTCGTCGGTGACGCGCAAGCTGAACGTGTACGAGTCTCCATCGCGCAGCGCGCCCTTCCTCAGCACCAGGTTCATGCTGTCCTGCCCCGTGGTGGTGGTGTTGAGGTCCAGGACTAGCGGCTCGTTGTGGCGGTTCACGGCAGTCCAGCGCTAACGGGAACGTGGAACCAAGTCTCAGTATGATTACGCAGTCGCATACAGTGCCTTGCAAAAGTATTCACCCCCCCTTGACATTTTTCACGTTTTAATATATATATTTTTTGATATATTTGATATTTTTTTATTGCGAAGCAGACAACAATTAACAGAACACGTCAGTGTGCAAAACTATTCACCCCCCTCAAATCAGTACTTTGTAGGGCCACTTTGTTGTGGCACCATGTTCTTTCCATTGAGGACTTGATGGTGCCCCTGAGGATCATCAGAGATGATCACCCAACCCGGACTTGAACTTCTCTACGACTTTGTCCCTCAGATTTTCTCGCTCTTCATTACGTTGTTTGGTTAGTTGAGCCCATTTTTATACAGCCCCTGGTGTCTCTGACACGGTCCCTTACCCCTCTGTAGAATCCATGGCAGTTGCTGCAGGTCCCCGCCAGGTAGACGTAGGAGTTCTGGCTGATCTCGTAACGCGATTGAGCCTTACATGACACACACTCCATGGATACGATCGGGATCCGGCCACCTTTTACCAACACCTAAGAGACCGACACTGAAGTTGTGACTGAAGATGATGTACAGCACCACTATCGTGAAACAACCTTACGAGGAACGAACCTTCTGCGTGGTGGATTCCGGCTGCATGCCATCCTTACTGATGGTCAGGCGTAAGGTGTACTCGACGTCAACCTCCAGTTCAGACCCGGAGATCCGCAGATCCTTCGGGCCAAGTCTGAGGTTCAGAGAGGAGCAGCGGGAGACTCCCTAAAGCAGAGGGAACAGAAACTATGACACCGGGACCCTATGATGGGACAAATCCTATTAGCTAAGTATTGAGTCCTACCTTTGTGGTGTTTAAACACTCCCAGCGGTACGTGAGGAGCGTCTGGCTCTCTGAGTCCAGGTTGGGATCACACGATTGGTTGGCGTTCAGCTGCAAGTCCTGGGTTTTGGACCAGACGCGGTAAGTCCCACCCTCGATGATGGGCACCAGCTTGGCAGACATGACCGATAGCTGAAGGCAGGCAGTCTTCCTTAAAGGAATCCCTTTGTAGGAGAGCGAGAAGACCAGGGTGTGGTTCTTGGCTGTGAGTGACATCTTGGGGATGGAGAGTTGTAGTTTTCGAATGTCCACCTCTCCGGGGAGATAGACCTTCGCCGGCGGGAACAGGAGATTCTCAAAATCCTGGCACTGAGGGGCGGAAAAGACTTCCCAGAGATATTCGGCACTGTATAGAGTACAGCCCTTGAGGTTCACCTTGGCCTCCACGAGAGATGCCTTGGAACGCCAGATGGCCAACCTCGGCGCCTGGACCACGTGGACTTCCGGTTCAAGGCACTCTAGGACACGGATGTTGACCTCAAACCGAGCTGTGACGGAGCTCACAAAGTTGCTGACATTCACCTGGGCCATGTAGCGGCCGGGCAGAGAGTAGGCATGAGTGACCAAGGAAGTGTCGGACAAAGACACGGGGCTCCCATCACCGAAATTCCACAGATACCTCAGAGCAGTGGATGGTGGAGAGACTCCCGCCTGGAAGACAAGGGTCTTGTTGACAAACGTGTCCTGAGGTTGCGCTTCCAGCGTGGCTAGCTTGAGGATGTTCTGAATGAGCACGTCTTTGGTCTCATTCTGGACGTTGAGCGCGTTCAGGGCGCACACGCTGATGGTCAGGAATCCGGCCTCCTCTGGCACGTAGGTCACCTTGGAGTCCAGGAGGGTCTGCTTGATGCCATGGTGGAGGTCAAATGTCCAGATGTAGGTGACCAGATTCCCAGTGGCGATGTGGGCCTCGAAGGTCTTGGGGAGGCCGACCGGCAGGGCCTGCTCACAGCAGTCCAGGATGGTCAGCTTGGTGATGGGCTCCATGACCACCACGTGCAGGTTCCGGCGCTCTGAGCTTATTTGGTTCCAGGCAGTCAGGTTGGCGTAGTAGTTGTCAACCCGACTGAACTGGTGCACGTAGGTAAGGTTGGGGTGGACTGTGGCGTCGCCACTGATGCTCAGGGCGTAGCTCACGGAGGTCCCCAAGGCCACTGAGATGGAGAACTCCACATTCTCACCCACCGCCACGATGGTCTTGCTGGCCCTGAACTCCAGCCCCTGGATCCGGTCTTGCACGAAGTAGTCTCGTGAGAAAACCTCGCTGCTGACATCATTCGACACATTTAGGGCCACGCAGAAGGTTCCAGGAGTGTTGAACACAAAGGACATGTTCTGCAGGCTTGACCTCGAGCCGTCTGGAAGGAGCCACATCCAGGAGATGTCGGTTCCCTTTTGGACGATCCCAAAAAGAGAGACATTCACCCCCGAGGCCACAAAGTTCTGCTCCGTGACGTTGGTGGCGCCGAACGTGACCCCGGAGATCGGCTCTTGGACGCTGATCAGGACCGAGCCGACTTCCGTGCTGACGCGGTTCGAGACTTCTGCTTTCACCCTCTTGAGTCCTGGCTCGTCGAAAGCGTGAAGAATCGACGGCTCTCCAGCGGGCAAGTGAGTCTCGTCTGCCCACCACCTGTACTGAAGGTCACTCCCTGTTTCAGCGAATGCGGTCACGTTGGCGTAGACGCCGATGGCCAGGGCTTCCGGAACAGCTTTAACGACTAGCTCTCCGACAGGATCGAGGAACTCCACGCTGCGGTTGACGGCCAACGTCCCTAGCAAGTTGGTGGCCCTCAGAAAGATCTCACACGCCCCCGGAGACGAAGAGTTGAGCTCTACGGTCCTGCCCGTGAAGTTCACCGCGGAGGCAGTGCTCTCGTGGTCACAGAGAAGGGTCCAGCTGAAGGTCATGTTGGTGCCCTCTTTGAGCACAGCCTGCAGGTGCAGGAAGCGCTCGGTGGCGAAGCAACACCGCTCTCCGAGTTCGTCCGAGGCTATCTGGAGGCCATCCAGCTCTCGCTGGACGAAGATGTAGATGCTGGCCTGGGCCACGCCGATGTCGTTCTCAGCTGTCACGATGATGTTGAAGGTGCCGACTGAGCGGAAAGTGTAGTACATGTTGTCGGTACCCAGGATGGATGTACAGCGGTCACAGACGATCCACGAGAAGCGCACCGGGTCACCTTGATCCAGGTGTGTCTGGAAGCGCACCGTGGCGTTCAGGGGGACACTCGTGAGGCTGGCATTGACGGACAGGCCTTGGATCGGGGACAGAACCGTCACGGTCAGTTCGGTGCTGTTCTCGCTCACGGCGTTCCGAGCCCTGACACGGATCGTAAAGTTCCCAGAGCAGTCGAAGGCATGGCTGACGGTCGGCCCAGAAAGATGCGCGCCATCTCCGAAGTCCCACTCATAGACCGCATTCGCATAGTCCGAGAGAGAGGCGAAGGTGTAATCCTGCCTGACGGTCAGGTTGCCGCCCTTGGTCCCATTGTGATGTATCGAGACGACCCCGATGGGCCGCTGGACCTCGACCCGCGTGGTGCTGTTGCACAGCGAGATGTTGTTCAGGACCGTCACCACGACCGAATAGATGCCGGGACTCCTGTACGTGAAGGCCATGGTGCGGTTCCCCGGGACGGGGCTGCGGAAATCGCCCACGCCGAAGCTCCACAGGTAGGTGTAGTCGAACTCGGGACGCGTGCTCACGGTGAACAGGCTCTCGTTTCCGAGCCGGACGTGCTGGCTCTGGGGCCCCAGGGCCACCTCGACGATGGCCGGCTGGACGCAGATCCAAGTGAAGAAGTTGGCCTTGTTGGCGGTGCTCGACACGAGCAGGGAGAGACGGTAGCTTCCGCTGGTGGCGTAAGTGTGGCTCGCGTTAGCCGCCCCATGCCGGGTCTCGTTGGCCGTGCCGTCCCCAAAACTCCACCTGTAGTGGTGGCCTGAAGCGCTGCCGGACACTCGCGCCTGAAAGTTTATCTCGGCGTCCTCCTGGATGCACCCGGAAGGCTCCAGCGACAATATCTGGAGGACAAACACCTCGACCTGGATGGTCTCCCAGGCCAGACTGACGGCGTTCGCCGCGGTCACGTTGACCGTGTAGTTCCCTTCTTTATTGTACCGGTGCTCAACCCGGAGTTCGGCCCCCGGTTCAAGGGCGATCACCACCCCGTCGCCCATGGAGAAACTCCAGTTCACTCCGTTCCCGGATTCCAGCGAGGCCTGGATGAGCGTAGGGGTGTTGAGCTCTGTGGGCGCGGACGAGCCCACGAGCAGGCCCTGGATGTCCTCGTAGACGGTCAGGACCTTGCAGGTGTCGTTACTGCTGATGGTGTTGTTGACGCTCACGCACACGGTGTAGGTGCCGCTGGTCGCGTAGGCGTGGTACACCCGGCGCTCGCGACCCTGCTGCAGGCCGGAGTTGTCCCCGAAGTTCCAGGTGTACACGATCCCGTAAGGTGACGGCAGAGGGTGCGCCTCGAAGGCGGCCGGCTTCTCGGCCTGCAGGAGCTCTGGCTCGGTGTCGATCTCTACCGAGGTCAGGATGCTGAAGACGTACACGTCCAGCTTGCGGGTCTTGTTCTCATAGCTGTTCGACACAGAGACCATCAAGGTGTACTCACCTGCGGAAACCCCAGACGGTTAAGATTTACCCCTCCGACGGCCGAGGGGACCGACGCGCGAGAGCCGACGGCGACTTACCCGGTTGGCTGTACACGTACTTGACCTCATTCTGCAGGATGATCTGAGTCTTGGAGGGGTCGGGGCTCTGATTGGAAACATCGTACGGTGGTTTGAAATGGCTGAAGTGCATTTTATCGCCCTCGCCGAACATCCACCTGGAAATACAGGGCGTGTTCACAAGGGCAGATGTTCCGGGTGTAACCCGGGACGGGAGGAGAGTTCGTGACCCAACAGAGCACTCAAAACTGGGAAAACTGATAGGGTTCTGGGAAGGTTCTGGGAAAACTCGGAACATGAAGAACGCTGCGAACACTGGAGGGGGAAATCGGAAAACTGGGAACATTCGGATGGTCGGAAAACTAATACTGGAGACATTCCAAACACGAAGAACACTGGGAATAGTGGGAACTCTCAAGACATCGAGAGCACTGGAATGGTTGTGAACACCCTATTACTCACTGGAAGGTGGCGTCCACAGAGATGTCCACCTCGACGACGGCAGACAGAGTGAGTTGGTCGCCCTGCGTGACGATCTCGGGGACGCCCCGCACTGTGATCTCGCTCATGGCATGCATCCGGTCCACCGTCACGTTGAAGTCCTCCACCAGGCCGCTCACATGGTTGGATGCCGTCACCTGGGTGGACGATGGGGGTCAGTCGCCGGGAGCTCTTCAGTATCGCGGCGGCCGCTCGGGAGCCATACTCACTGTGAGCTTGTAGACGGCGGGGTTCTGGTAGATGATGTTGAGGACCGTGTTATAGTAGGTGAAGTACGGCTTGTCGTCCACCGTCCACCGGAACGAGGGGTCGGTGCCTCCTTCCACCGATGCCGCGTAGCTCTGGAAGGGTAGACGAGACACGACGAGATCTTGAGGAACCTGAGACCTTCAGAAGATTTTAACCCAACTTAATGAACTAGCTGATCTTACCACAACGGTCTCCATGAGGACCCGGTGGCCAGGGTGCGGGTGAATCTGCAGCCCCCTGAGCGACTCTTCCACGGTGCCCTGGATCTCCAGCTGGGCGTCGGTCATCTCGCTCCGGGCATGCAGCACCACCTTGAAATGACCAGGTGCCACGCCTAGTTCCAGGTCCAGCCATGCAAACAGGGTGTCGTTGTCCGTCACGGTGGTCTGGCACTCTGACACTTTAGGGACCAGTTCCGGCGGACAAGAGGTCTGGAAGATTACAGTCCGGTTGCTACCTAGTGCACCGACCACCCCACCATACCCGGACCGGACCATCACCAGGACTGATGTCTGATTGGGTAGGAAATATACTGAGCCGTTCTGATAGGCTGGATGCACCAAGGTGAGGCGCAGAGGCGGGATGACATGGATTGGGCATGAAGCAGAGACCGGGAAGTCCGGATCACTCGAAGTGACTTCCAGGCTGTAGTTGCCCGGGCGGGGTAAACCGGATTTGAGAAGCGGACCCCGGAGCCTGGTCTGGTTCATGCCCACATACAGCACCCGGATCGAGCAGAGCACATTGTCTGCCCAATGCTGCTCCGCTGTTACACCCAGCGTCTCATTAAGCCCTATCCAGTCGGACCGGTTCTGCACCAGAACACTCTGTCTCCACGGCGACGAAGGATCAGGCGCGCAGGCAAGTAAGCCAGATGGTCCGGCGTCGTGCTGGATGCCGATGACGTCGCCCGGGGCAACCAGAAGGTCCTCGATCCCATCCTGGGCCTTGAAGAACCAAACACAAATACGTCTGGACACCCTCCAGGTCATGTGACAGGAATCTTGAGATCACTCAAGTCATACTCACAAGGACGATTCCAGAGGGTCCGGGGGGGAGGGCGAACCAAGTCTCACCCACTAGGCCGTACCACGGGCGTGCGGTGCCGAAGGGCGAGGGCTCCGCCGCCGAGGAGTTGGGACACAGGCCGAGGTGGCAGGGCTGGCCCAGGGGAAAGCAGGAGCCCCCATACGGGCACCACTGCCACCCTACAGGGCACGAAGGTACTGCAGCGGTCATGTTCGATGGGGACCGGCACAGGGCCACAGGGCTGCAGAGGTTGTCACGCTCTGAAGACAATTAGAGGAATAGTCGACTCAGTTCATCCGACACGAGTGAGTCGCTTCGATTATGTGTGTGTGTGTGTGTGTTTATGTGTGTTACCTGGCAGCACCAGCTGTAAACTCCAGTGTGAGCAGCTTGGCCGGTACACTTGAAAGCGAACGTGTGTGTGTGAGCTCAGCGAGTGTGTGATGAGCTCCAGAGACGAGAGACGCCCGGCGTGCCCGAATATCAGCGACGGGAATAGGAGCAGCTACACACACACGTATACACACGCAAACACAATGATGAGTGTGTATTGTGTGCATGTACACACACCCGTGTATGAAAGGTGTGTGTGTGTGTGTGAGAGATTTTTACCTCAACGGCGCCGGCCGGAGCGCCCAGTACCGGGCTGGACGACACATCGGGGCGGGTCAGACTCATTTGGGTGTTAAACACGGCCACGCCCACCTGGAACACGCCCGCGTCGGACACGCCCACTGCAACGAGACAGAAAGAATCGTTCAGAAAGATTCATATCGGCGACTCTCCGATTCCTCTTTGGCCGGTGCGCTCTCTCACCTCGGCGGTCAAACTGGCATACATGGGCGTGGCCTTCACCGCATGGGTGTGACCCGGTGAGTCCGTCGCTGCCCAAATACATGCACACGTTTCCCTCCGCGGGGGCGGAGCTCTCCGGCAGCCCCGCCTCCGCATCCGAGCCGTCCACCCAGTGCAGGGTCCCAGGGGAGTCCATGTCACTCAGACCCAGCCAGACCGTTCTCTCCCTGATCACACACACACACACACACACACACACACACAGAAATATTCACGGCAGGTTCGATTAGAATGTCTTGATTAAGCCGGATGTGAGGGTTTTAACTCACCGAGTCAATCGCCGGGCGATCAGCTCCAGCGTGGCATCGCTCCGGGCAATGGCGAGTTTGCCGCCGCGGTCCGAGCATCGACGTCTCGCCTCGTTCCAGCTCAGCTCCTCCGGGACCACCTCGAAACACCTCGAGGAGTTCTCGAAGGGGGCGTCGCCCGATCCACAAACCAGATCATCTACAAACAAATGATCATAACAGAGTCGATCCCTCAAAAAAAAAAAAACATCGATTCGATCTGAAGAGTCGATCGAAGAAAGAAAATCACAAAAAGAGGAAAGAACAGACAACCACAACAAAGCAAACTCTGAGAAGACTCTTGAGATTCCAGGCGGAGCGGGCGTGGCACATACCTCGTTCCACCTCGGCGTCATCCCTCTTCACCCTCCAGTTGACGGCCCCGCCGGACCCGCCCCAGTTCACCAGGCTGACCGCCTCCTCCAGGCTCTGATTGGGCAGCAGCGTGGCCGGACAGTGGAGCTCCAGTCTCGGCGGCAGTTCCACGCTGACCTCCGCCACGCCCACCGCCTCGCGGCTTGCTGTTGCCGCGGCGACCACCCTCACCCTGTACCTCCCCGGCAGGCCATACTTGTGCCGGGCCACGGCGTCTGACATGTTCAGGGAAGGGGAGGAGTCACCAAAGTCCCAGTACAGGGAGACCGGCGTGACGGAGGAGGAGGCCGAGAACCAGACCTCGGCGTGGACGCTGGAGCGGAGAGGCTGGATGCTCACCGAGAAATCCACCTACACACACACACACACACACTCCTCGCAAAAAGTTCACGGACCCTGAGACGTCGTCGCCGAGCTGTGACTGATGCTGAAGGGCGCATGACGAGTGTGGGGCCAAATTGAGAATCACCTACTGATTGGAGCATGCATTTGTGCCACCCTCTGACACCAAGTGACGTCGAGGAGAGACCCGCAAGGGGCACGCAGGGACGCACCTGGAAGACGTCGTGGGCGACGGTGAGGCCGCAGTCCCTCATGACGGTGGCATTGGAGCAGGCGGCCGAGCAGCGAGCCTCGCTGATGTAGTTGGGCTCGGAGTTGGTGCTGCACAGACACTCGCCCCTCGTCCCCAGGCCCCCGTACAGCTGCCGGTCGAAGAAACATCTGGAGTTGCACTGGCGCCGCGAGAAGTTCCCCTCGGACGAGGAGGAGAAGATGACCAGCTCGCTGCCACCCGGGCGGGCATCGTCCTGCAGGCAGCCGGCGTAGTACAGTTCTGAGAAAAGAGACCCGAGAGGGGAGGCGGTTCAGTAAGAAAAGAGTCGATTCAGCCAGAGAAAGAGTCGATTGATCGACTTAGCAGATCGATTCAGTGACAGAAAGAGTCTCATGAAAAAGATTCAGTAAAAGAAAGTGTCCACTCGATCACACAAAGAGTCGATTCAATTTACAGAAAGAAATGGATCCATTCAGAGCAAGAGAAGATTTGATTAAAAAAAGAGTCAATTTGAACATGGAAAGAGTTGATTTATCTACGATTCGTTCAAAGGAAATGTCGATTTAATAACTAAAAGAGTCGAGTAAGCCACAGAAAGAGTTGATTTGAACACAGAAAGAACTGATTTGATCAAGAAAGAGTCAACTCGATCACACAGAGAGTCGGCTCAGACTACAGAAAGAGTTGAGTAGATCAAATTACTGAAAGAATTGATCTGTTCCAGTGATTCAATTTTTAAAGAGTCAATATGAACAGAGAATGAGTCGATTCCTCTTCAGTTTGATCAAAGGAGGAGTAAATTTAATCACAGAAGGATTCGATTTGAACACAGAAAGAGTCGATCTGAACCGA
>JAYDZG010000013.1:11414609-11424668 GCA_034509265.1 Microcambeva bendego
ATAAACAATTAAAATTATATGTAGTGCATTTATTACAGACTATAAACAATTAAAATTATATGTAGTGCATTTATTACAGACTATAAACAATTGTGAGGTTGTGGAATTGTCTTTAACTGTGTTAAAAGGTTTTATTTAGAAATGGTTACATACAGTGTGATTAAAAGAAACTTTTCTACCTTGTTGCTCATCTTCACAGATGTGGGATGGCATTTTGTTCTAGACGTGATATTCAGCACTAAAACACAAAAAAGCAGAGGTTCAGTTGTAGCAGATATTTATAATAATTTATGTTTTATTGCTTCTGTAACCTATACTGTTGAACAGGAGGGGCAGCATCACGGTGACACAGATGGGAACAAAGGTTCTAATCCATCCCTTTAAATCTTAGAGCTTTTTTCTTTTTTTGTCTGTGCAGGAGTGCAGTTACTCCAGATCTGTCTACATGTACCGTCGAGCAGAAATCAACGCTGTACAACATTGCCAAATCCTCATTTAATGTTCAGCGCAGCAATGCCAACACATATGCCCAACTCATCATCCCCTTCCTGGGTACTGATCACACCCACATTTTAAGATAACAATATGTTTGTACATCAGCAAAGAAACATGGTGTAGTATACTCAAATAAACCCGAGTTTTAATATGTGCATAGGTGGAGCTCCTGTGGGAGATATACAAAATCTGGCTACTCAGAACATCAGTATGGACATCACCACCTTCCTGAATCTGGACCCCGAAGTTGTTAAGGTATAAAAAGCAATACAGCTATTCTAAGGTAGTTATGGGACATTCATATTTAAGGTGCTACCTTACAATTACAACTTTTACATGTTCGTTCACAATGTGCTTTTCTGCAAACCATCCTGGTTAACCAAGGATGAGTCTCTGAAGGGATTTTTTCAGGCAACAGGGGTCAATGATCAGACATGACATACTGTGTCCTGTAGAATTTGTGTTTAGTAGGCAGAACAGCATTTATCTAAGTAGAAAATCACTTGAACTCTTTAAATAGTATTGTGTTGTCTTCATCTACAAAAATAAATATTACAGCAAAGGGTTCATGGATTTATGAACGCCGTAAGGTTCATTTATTGATAATAATTGTTGTGCATCTAAGGCCCTGAATGTGACGACTGTAAGAGACCTACTGGGTGTGAACCTGGCTGATCTAAAGCTGTTTGAGAACTCCCAAGTGATTCAGTCCTGGGTGGCACAACAATACCAGTCTGACTTGAACATCCTGAACATCGGATTGATGGGCGGCAAAGATGTGCAGGGCACTCAAGGTGAGAGCAATTATGACTGTACATCAATCACCATATTCTTCAAACGCTAGAATCTGGCAGCCAAATCACTGTTTAGCTCAGGGATGGTTTTATTTTAAAGCATAAAAATGTATAAAGGCTAAAAACGTAAACGACAGTAATCAGGAATGAGGTTGTTGACGTGGGAGAAAGACGGGACAGAAAGATGCAGATCAGAGTTTTTCAAAATAATAATCATGTATTAAATAAATAAACCACTAGCAGAACTGGTAAATAATAAAATAACAGAAGCAAAACCATAACGTTAAGTGCCGGGATCAAACCGGCTCGATGATGCCGCCCGGTGGACGTGGTCGGGATCGCAGCAGATGCCAGAGCTACGACGCTGCGAACCGACATACACAACTCGGGGGCAGCCAGACCACTATATCTGAGCGCTGGCAAAATCCGCAAACTGGAACTCTAACAGAGGTAAAATGGACCTCCTGCTACAACTATACTCCAAAGCTGCTGTATCAGATGGACACCGTAGGCAGGAACAAGTATAAGTGTTCACTCAGCACTAATCTGAGATATTGTTCATTCAGTTCCAGGTTCAGGAGCTACACAACATCTTGTTGGAGGATGGCTCGTCACTCTTTTGCTGACCATCGCACTCTACGCAAAATGATGAACTACTCACACACACACACACACACACACACACACACCCACCAAACACTAAACATATCAAGGATTAATTTTATACACCACGATAAAGTTCACACACACTACACTAAAAAATGATTCTTTTTATTCTCTTTAATTCCTAATTTGTCATTAAATTAACTATGAATATTTAATTTAGTTTTAACTTTAGTTTTAATTTATGTATTAACTGTAATCACTGAGATACTTGATACCTCTGATTAATTAGCTATATGAGGGCAAATGCACTAATTACACTAGGTAATTTTTACATGTATTTTTTTAATTTCTATGATTATTCTATTTGTGAATAATTTAAAATATTTCTTACTGGAATCTTTACTGCATTAATCAATAATAAAATAAAATCAATATTAATGTATACGATAACGCTTCTGTGTGTTTCTGTCATCACATGTTTTCATTGTATGTTTTTATTTAATCCGGTTGCCATGGCTACGATTCAACGGCCGAACAGCCGGAAAAACATCGGACTTGTCGCGAATCCATCACAGGACAAACACTAAAAAAAATAAAAATAAAAAAAAAAGAATCTAAACCGCTCCACAACGCCCCTGTACCATATATGTAAAAATAAATATTAGTTTAAACTAGTTAAAATTAGTATAAACTAGTTTATCAATAGTACATTTCCAGATCCCAAGTTTTACTGTTTTTCTTGTCAATGACAGCGCAGAATGAATTATAAATAGTAGACTCATAGTAATAAATGTACATCTAAATCTACATGATAAAAGCAGTGTTTCTTACATTTACTTCGATCTTTATTTCATCTTAAACAGTATAAACCCGAGACGTTTTATTTATTTCGATTGGTGAACGGTCATCTTACCTCACTAGCCTGTTGCTAACGTCCACTAGCACGTAGAAAAACAAAGTTCAGCTTTTCTATCCCTTTCTAAGGTCACTAATAAAAATGTAAACATATAAAATGTAATACGCGATCATTTTAGTGTATAAAACGTTAATAAACGTCGTGTTTTAATAAATAAAAACGCTGCTTCTCGTTAGGATTCCTGTCAGACTAAAAACCGTTATTTTTGAACATACAAGCTTGCCGCCTTTTTCCGAAAAACGCTTAAACTAGCCGCACGTTAAAAGTGTGTGCGCATCTATTACGTTTATTATGAGTAGTCCCTAAAACCATTACGTATCAGTTCTACTACACTATATAAATATCAAATTATTTTACTGTACAGATGTTAGGAAAATTGTACTACTTAAGTCATTTCTAATAAGTAGATAGTGTAATAGCCCGTGATCTGATATGTACTTTTTATGGGCTACTTACAAAAAAAATACTTTATGTGTCAAATTTGAGTAATCAGCCAAAAACAATTTAAAAAGTACAAATACAATTTTCTTAAAATCTGTACAGTGAGATTAGTTTATATTTATTTGTATATAGTGTAACAGCCCCAGAATGAATAAATATATATGACTTATGGACTACATATTAGAAGTGAATATTTTAGTGTACATTGCTGTGACTTTTACCGCTAAATGTGTAATATATGCGCACACAGTGTAAAGGCGGCTGATTTCACCGCGGTGACTAAATGAACCAAAACAAACACCAATATCACCCTATTAAACATTAAAATGTTTACCTCAAATTATATAACGAATTAACTTTTATAATCTCGATAATAACATAGTTCAGTAAAATAACAAAACGCATTTACTGAACTCTGTGGCTAAAAATAGATCCACATTACTATGCAGAAGTTTACACACCCTGGTCTGATTAAATTTTGTATTTTTAGATTAAGAATACTCTTAATCATTCTTCAAATTAAACCTCCACATTTTAACCCAAAACGTGCAGTGAATCACACTAGTGAACATTAGCGGGCAGCGTGGCCGGAGCGGAGGGCAGCACAAGCCACAGCAAATGGTGCCTTGCTCTAGGGCATTTCAGTCGTGACCTGTTGGCTCTGGGAATCGAAGCGGTGACCTTTACATTTACATGTTTAGCATATAGCAGACGTGTTTATCCAAAGCGACTTATAGTTACAGTAAACATTCTGAGCAATGAGGGTTAAGGGCCCATCGGCAACAACTTAGAAGTGGTGAGGTTTTGAACCGATGACCTTAAGATTGTGAAATTAAAGGCAAGGCTCAAATGTGTACTAAGAAACATTCTTTAATTCTTTTATCCTCTTTGAAAGAGGATCACATACAAAAAAAAAAATCAGTTACACATATTCATAAACATTTTTCTTCCTTTACTGTGGCCATTTGTGGAAGGCCAAACATGCCCCCCCAAACATACACACACACGGGGAATAAATAGTGCTTTGCCCACTGGCATTCACTAAAAAAATTATAGCGTTTAGGGAAAAGGGAAAGAAATACATTTTAAAAGACAATTTCGTGACAAAAGCATCAATTTTTTAAAATATGATAAAGAAGCATGTTTGAATTTTTTCAGGATCAGTACCAGAACTGGAGCACGTTACACTTTTTACTTAGCATCTATACAGATCACATTAAAACACACCACGATCATACACACACACACACCCGGGTGACGTGCTATCAGAATAAATAGTGTGCTGACATTTATGGCTTTATTTTTCAACCTCAGACTGCTTTCTGTCTCTTAAGGGGAGGCCTCCAATCGGTATGAAACACAATCTTGTACAGGGTGGCTGTAGGTAGTTGTGTTCTCAAAGAGAGGTCTTTTATCGGTGGGGGTAAGTGCCATCTCTGTCGCCAGATCAGCTTTTGAGCAGAAGTGCTCTCAGAATGGGGGTCACCGATTTGGCAGATGCTACCAAACTTGAGGAACATCAAATACTCCAGATGAACCTGCAAAGGACAGGGTTCAGATTTAAACAGTGTTGTATAGCCCTGCATCATCTCTCCATTCACATGCATATAAAGCCTCAGTTAACTTTTTAAACTAACAAAACTGAGTTCACATTATGTCACCACAGACATTCCTGACACAACCCTCCCCTATTTATCCTGGCTTGGGACTGACACTACAATGCACTACTGGAGGAGGAAACCTGAAAACCCAGAGTAAACCCATGCAGACCCGGGGAGAACATACAAACTCCTACCCAGAGTCTCTTTATTGGTTGAGGGTTGAATCCAGGTTTCCACAGACGCCGCCTCTTGTTTTGGGCTTGAAGAAGCTCCATCATGTCTACAAAAATAAATGGTAAATTATTCTCAACACAAAGAAACCGTAGAGATCGAATTTGGAAGAGCGCTGATGCATACGATGTTTCAAGCCAATCGGCCCCTGTACTGGAATCTGCTGCGTCTGTGCCGGATTCAGCACTCGTCCCAGCTACAGGACACAAAGGCACAATAAGTAAAAAGAATTCACAAAGAGCTGAAATGCTAAGAGTTTAAACACAAAAATGTGTTTAAGGTGGCTGTAAGCAGGCAAAATTAATTTTTTGACCGCAAATCTCACCGTCTGCTTTGACCCTTTTAGCATTGGCGTAGTTACACCAGTTGCTGTCAGCAACCCCACTGAAGTCTGAGAGCTGATCTGTGGGGCTGATGCTCCTCTTCAATGATGATCTGCACACAGATGACATAAACCAACTATAAAATCTTATTTCAGCACGATCGATATACACGATGATGCCAAAAAATGCCTTCATGTTGAGCCCTCAATTTGTTTTGGTTTCATTGCATTGTTCATTTACATCTCTTAACTAAGCACTTACACTGATTACTGAAAGTATGAGACGGATGGGGGGGGGTCCTGACAGGGTAGTAGTTTGAGCTTTAGTTTAACTAGAGCATGATAATGTTTACTAAGGAAGCACTTCTGTAAGTCGCTCTGGATAAGAGCTGAACATGTAAATTTATATAAACATAGATGTCTTTCTTTGACATCGTACAGCACCCCTGGAGCAGACAGGGTGAAGGGTCTTGCTCAAAAGCCCAACCACAGAGCCTGTATTTGAACCGACAAGCTTTCGGTTGAAGGCACAAAGCTTCACCCAAAAGCTTACCACTGTTTTCCATCAGCAAAAGCTTTCATCAACAACCGCTGCAGTGTAAAATAGTTAATAAAACCCAAAAATCAAAGGCTCTAGTCCAGGTCACCCCATCAGTCATGCAGCCTAGTCATAGCCACTAACCTGTATGGAGGTTCCGCCCAGCCGTCCTCAGGCCACTTCCTGTGCGAGTGAGTGTTTTTATGCCTGGACTCCATGTACTGGGCGTAGGTCTGGATCCGATAACTCTCCGCATACTGACTCGTGTTCACCGCTACCACGGTCAAACACAATAAATCCACATTAATAACAGATCATAAAAAAAAAAAAAACGACTGCATAGTGAACATACCAATCTGCACCTGCTCCACCTGGCTGAGGGACACGAACGCTGAAGTATCATCCACCCACGACACCTGGATGTTACCTGAATATTGGAGAGAATTGTATAAAGATGACCTTTCTCCGATCTGAGTAGTATACAATAAAATTTGCCAAGGAAGCAGAAAAAAAAACAAATCCATGAAGTCAAACTACACATTGATTTACACGAATGAATGTGACCATGTAGTTTAGATGTGGTCGGTCCATGATCAAATGAGTTTAGAAGTACATTTCTAAAAGGGCTTTCCAAAAGGATCTCGAAATTAAGACTTCATTGTATAAGACTTTCAGTATTCAAATTTAGTAGGAGTGAAGGGGTGAGAAGATTTTGGGGTGTGTTACCGAAGGCACTGAAGAGCTGGTACAAGTCGCTGGTTTTCCACTCTTTAGGGAAGGTCACGTACAGAACGTGGTCTCGCGCCGGCTGCACTGAAGCAACATCATCAAATAAGGTCAGTCATAAACACCCCCCCACAATTATCTTAGCAAAATGAAATTAAAAACATTTGCTTTATTGCTTGCTTTGTATTAATAAAACTGTTGTGACATTATTGAAGCATTGAACTCATCTTAACGGTTTGAATGGAGGGTTTTTAATCGTCTTACAGCCCTTTATCAAACACTGGTGCATAGTGTGTGTACGCAAGGACTTACAGTCTGGTCCACTGATGTTCAGGTAAGGAATATCAGCCACTCGCATTAGGAACAACCTACACACAGATATCCTCGTTACACACAGGACTGTTTAACATTTTTCTCTTCTGGGTCGAGTGGATTAGTTTGACTAAAACTTTGTCACATGGTGTGCAGCCCCCATCCAGCCCCTCAAAACCTAATAAAGGAGCGTTCACAAGGACTCTTACTTGTTGTAGAAGGGCTCGATGAGTTTGGAGCGGGCGGAGATGTGCGCCCTGGGAGGAGTCAGGAAGGAACCTGAAGACAGAACACACACATTCGAGTTCAGGAAGCTAGCACTCAAGCGTTTAAGGCTGCGCGCACACGCCTACCCAGATAATTAGCCATGGAGATGAAGCAGAGCCCGGTGATGAAGGCATCGTAACCGGCTTCGTGGAGCTGCTCGGACGCGGTGTCGTAACTCTGAAACCCCTCCGACCATTCTACACACACCACAATTAAGATATAGATCACGACACACCTCATACACACTTGTGTCCAATCAAGCATGGGATCGACATGCTTACCAACTTTAGGAGCTTTAAAGGGCTTCGTCTTCAGCTGCTTCTCAAGCTCGGCCAGAGAGGTGTTGGTTATGATCTCCTACACACCGCCACAGTAAGAGTGGGCATTAAGGCACAGTGACTACAAACGTGACCGTGTGCTCATGACCATCTTACCTTAAATGGCTGTGTTGAAGCCATCAGCTTTGTGTCCACCAATCTGAAACAGAAATTCATGTAGAACGTGAGTCTGGGGGAGAGTTTGATATGAGTTGCTAGTGCAAGTCTGGTTTAAATAAATAAATAAATAAAGGCAAGCGTGACTGATGGTGCAGTTTAAAAATGTAATGGTGATGCTCACCGTGGAAACACACACCCTGTGACCTCTTTGAAGTCGTCCAGCTCCTGCAACACACACACACCATTTAAAAAGTCACATGACCAGTGGAAACATGAATCCCCTTTCTTAAGTCATGGTGGCAATGCAGATTCATTTATTGGCCTAAATGAATGATCTGCACCCAGTGTGTCCCCTAAAAACTACAGCCTCACAGAATTAAGAGGTCTACATGAACACAGAGTATTTAGGAATGTAGAACTGGAATTTAAATGGTTATCAGAAATATAAAATCCAAACCAGAAGTAGTGTTGGGCTTACCTCCGGCAGGGGGCAGTAGAACTGGTGGATGGTGTGCATGACATCCAGCAGCATGTTATGTCCGACCACCATTTTACCCTGAAAATAAGAGCTCAGATGGTCAGAATATACAAGCAGTTCTGATCAGAGCCCAACAAACAGCAGTGACTCCATAAAGATGAAAAATGTCACAGTTGGTTGCCACTGTGTGTATAGAGTTTAAAGTTTGTATATCGGTGTTCATTTTTTGCATCAGTTATTAAATAATAAACCACATCAACACAGATCTCGTAACGGGTGGTTATTGGTGGTGTGAGGTGCAGGTTCATGCTGGTGGTGGAGACTCACAGATTTTGAGATGGCGTGTACAACTCTGGAAAATCCAACAGCATCGTTCAGCTCCTCCTGTGCAAAAGGTAAAGAGGAGCACAACAGAAAAGATGAGGGAGAACAGGAGACCAAACACACGAGGGAATGAGCGATATAGTGCTAATGCCAAGACCGTTATTATGTTCATAGCTTTTAACATGTACAGCATTAGCACCAAGGGCTACGTTTGTAGCATTAGCACTAAGAGCTCATCTATAGCATTAGCATGAAGAGCTACATTTCTAATGAAGCCACCTGCTCTCGTTCATGTTTCTGCTGCTCGATCCTCCTGCGCTCCTCCTCATCCACCTTACGGATCTGGATGAAACGCTCCTTCTGCACACAAACACTCCAGCGTTACGTTCGGAACGGTGCACCAAAGACTCAAAGCTCACGTGTCGATAGTCACCTTCTCTTTCTCCACCATTTCCACATGCAGCCCTTTGGGAAACCTGCAGAGAAAAAAAAAATACAAGATAGTTTCTGAACGACTTCGAACATGGAGCTTCCATTTCTAGACTTTATAACCGGCTACTTATTACCAGGATGCTTCCAGATCATTAATGTTACTCACTTCCAGTTCAGGGTCTGATAGATAAGCTTCCTCTGAAACCTATAAAAGAATAAGCACACTTAAAAGCTGCCCACAGACACGTCTACACCTGAGCAAGGTGGGCTCAGGTACTCCATTCAGAAGAGTACAATGCAGAACAAATATCCTCTAAAATTCTCACCCGGAGCATGGCTCCAGGTCCACAGTCTTCTCAGAGTTGTTCAGAAGGTTCTCCACTTTCTCCCTGGAACAAAAGAATCATTTACACTCAGCACCGATGAAGAAACCTATAAAACACGTAGCTCAGCTCGTCGCAGCTCTTACACCACGCCACTGATGAAGTCCTTGTGTTCCTCGGGAACATGGACCAGTCCCTTACAGGAAGTAGGCGAGATGTAGGACGGAGTCCCCACGCCGTTGGCCTGGTTCCTCCTCTCCTCATATTGTTCCCGGAGTTGAGACTCCTCGGCCTGATTGAGGTACGGAACACCTGCGGCAGGTACAGCAGAAAAGCAGCAGTGAACGGGTGTCACGCTAATGATAAACATCTGCCCAAAAACATCTGTCTCAAACCCTGGGGCATGAGCTGAAACAGCAATTCATTTAAGATGAATGGAGAGTCCAGCATTAGCTGGCATGGCTTGTATTTACCTCAGAAATAAATAGAAATATTAAAATCACTAATACTTATTTTCTTCCCTTTACCTACTTTTTTTGGGTACTTTTACTTTTTATTTACTTTTAAGTTATTTTTTTCCCTCTTTGCCTACTTTACATTTTTAGCTGTATTTACTTTTTATTTTTTTCTTTAAAGAAAAAAAGTAAATTAAGAAAATTAAGTAAAACATGGGTCAAGAAAAAAAATAAAAATGAAATTAAAAAAGTATTTTTTTTAATTAAGTAACAGTATGTTAAGAAAAAATTAAATTAAATTAAGAAAAAAAAAAGAAAAAAAAAAGTAGTAAAAGTATATAATGAGTACAGAGTTCCTCAC
>JAYDZG010000014.1:1351494-1363573 GCA_034509265.1 Microcambeva bendego
AGCACATGAATGTCTGACAGCTTAGACTAAGACAAAATCATAATATTAATAATAATAATAGATGTGACCACTCCATAATAACTACACCACGTAGTTTACATATTAAAACAATGCTTCAAGAACTGATCTAGTCTGACAGCTGTGAACGCTTTTATATTTCCAGCTCTTTAATAATTACAGTTTAATTGCACCTAATTGTAAAGTCTGCAGGGCGACACTGCAGGTCAGACCGGTCCCACAGAAATGTCAAACATTTCCACTAAAGTTTTGTTTTCCCTCCACTGATGTTTCTGATAACGCCGAGTGATCGACGTGAATAAAATCCTTTACTGGAGGAAGTCCACACAAGATTAGAGCGTGTGAATCAGCAGTCAAACACAGAAACAGGTTAAGAATAAAGCGCTGCTTGTAACAGGTGAACAGATAACTTGAAAGAACACGTCACTGATAATTTAATTGTTATGTATGTTTTAAAACCCACCAGTTCCCGTTTAGGTGTCGCCATAGCAGATCGTGATCGTCTTAAGTCCTTTTTAACCCTCCCTGTTTTATGCATCCTAGTGGCTCAGTACCTGGAGCACAATTGAGTGGCTCCGATTGTCCAGACCGCCTGATTTTGGACTGTATGAAGAAACCAGAGTACCCAGAGGAAACCCGTGCCACACAGAAAGCACTGTTGTGCCTCCACACCTCGTTGCCCTCCAGAATGTAAGACGTCTGTCTTTTGGCTTTCAAATCTGGCAACCCGGCTCATAAAACCATACAAGATGAAGTACACATGACGGCATATCGGTCAGGCGAGGTGGACAATCGCATGTCCGAGGCTTTCAGATCACTGACCCCTTTACTTCAAGGATTTGCTACGTATAGACTCCATCTTGTTCAGTCATGGGTGCAGATGATTTTTTTAACATCGCACCTCCCACCTGGGAATCCAGCGAACAGTGAGTTATGGTCGTGTCAGGTATCACTCCCATCGTCCCTCTGTTGGTCAGGCTACCGTAAAATCCTTTTCTGTTTACATGCATTATGTGATTCGAGCTCAGTAAATATTACAAATTAATAGCTCACAAGCTAAAGTTTAGTCCTGGTCCAAGTCTCTTAGGCCTAAAGCGTCCTCATCGACAGTCCAGAGAAAGACTTTCACCTCCTTTAAGCATGAACTAAGAAATAATAAAGTCCGGTGTGTATTTCTGCTCGGTGTGAGCTCAGCTAAAACAAGATCCTGCAGCATGAATGTTGAGAGTTTAAACAACTAAAGCTCGGACTCGCGCTCGGACTCGCGCTCGGACTCGCGCTCTCCTCGATGTTTCATTACAACTTCAGGTCTATTCATCCCTGATTCACAAACAACCGAATGCTAAATGCAGCTCGTGCTAAGAACCCTTAAAAAAAACGCATTCAGTTTATTCAGTGTAGAAAATCAAACTAAACTTTAGGAAGATTTATAAGATTTTAAAAAAAGGCAGTGAATGTTTCCAAGGCAACGCCGGCATGTACAGAAGCAGCTACACACTCCACTGAACAGAAAGCTCACAGCTTAGCCCGTAGTAAAATCCAAAAACAAATCATGAGGGTTTAACTCAAGGGTTGGTCATTTTAGTCAAGTCAGCCTAAAACCCTATTTTATTTAATCACAATTTAGTCACGTCACAGCGAGAAGGTCCTGGGTTCGACCCCCGGGGTGGGTGGTCCGAGGCATTTCTATGTGAACCGGGAGCTCCGGTTTCCTCCCACAGCACAAAAATCATGCCGCCAGGTTAATCGGAGACGTCCAGGGTGTTTCTGTGTGCCTCGCGCCGCCCACCCAGCCATAATATTACAGGTGGACTTACAGAGTACTTGCTCTTCTTGAAGCACAGAAAGGTCTTCTTCTGGAACTCGGGACGCTGGGAAAAGTCTCGGTCGTTTGCTTTGACCTTCCACCCGGACTCTACGAACAAGAAAAAAAAAAGAAAAGAAATATTAACACTTAAAACCATCGAGGGCATATTAGGACTACATTAGGACCACCAGCACGTCTGTAGGAATTTGTGCCGATCAAAAGACGGCACCATTTGTCTGGCCGGGCAGTGGTGTCCATGTTCAGTTTTATAGCTGAGGTTTATAGAGCTTCATAGTGCCTTTATAGAGCCTGCTTTGCACACAGAAAATGTGTGTGACGTTTAAGCATCCAGTGTCTTTCATTCACTAACGTCCAAACACTTTTGACCATATCACACGTGCCACATCCGCGCTGTGTCCGTCATGATACTGAGATATTAATAGTATTAAGCGATCTGTATTCTGTCACATGAAGCAATACGGGTATATTTTCAATGTCCACAGTTCCTTGAGGAGCCTCAGGTGTTCTGAAGCATGTCACACAGGTCTAAACAGGTGAGATGAGCTCAGACTGACCAGGTTCCACCGCCGGAGCGCTCGGCTGCACCGCCGGCTGCTCCTCCGGTTCTAACTCGTCATCGGTCTCGTCGTCGCTGTACGGCATAACCTCGTCATCGGGGCCGAGGGATTCCTCCGAATCTACGCGTGGCCGACTCATCCTGGCAGATCGATCCGTACTGCGGGAGGCAGAGAAAGAACAACATCTCAAAAAAATCATAAAGACGAGGAAGGAAACCGAGAGCTCGTAAAGCGACACTTTAAGCAAATGAGCACGCTTCACGTCACAGCGTGGAATCATATTCAAGGGGGAAAAAAGATCTTTACTCTTTTAAATCAACTTTTACTAGAGATAATTCTCAGCACGTCCAGCCCGGAGAAGGAAAACAAAACTAGTTTTTCTGCTCCACTGGTTACTAAACACGCCGTGTTTATTCTAACAGTCACGCAGCAGCTCCAGAGATCATCTCAAAGTAAAAAAATAAATAAATCAACTATATACATGAGCCACAAGAAACAGCTTAATTTAAAACTCAATACATACATACAAATAAAACACCAAAACCAGAACAGTGAAAATGTGTTATCACTTAAGAGCGCTGTCCGAGTGCCGGGGGTTCGAATCCCGGGCTGGGCGTGTGCAGACACACACACACACACACACACACACAGATGATGTACGGTGGTACGTGATCCTAGTCACCCTTAGTGCAGGACACAAGTCCAGATACTCGGAAGGGCGTGGTCCTTAACAGAATCCTAGGTGAAAACTAAATCAACTATACAGGTGGGATGAATCATCAGGAATAAATAAATTCATCAAATACATATACAAGAACCAATATAGTGTCCTTTTATTATTTTGGTATTTGTTTTATATATTATAACTTACATACTTTTATAATGAAATCTAATTATTCAAAGAAACTAATGAAATTATTGCTCAGGACTCACAAAAACAATGACTAACAGTGAATTTAGATATTTCAATGTATACACAAACACATAAATAAATCAAATGTATAAATACATATATATTTTTTATAAGATTACAAATGTTATTTTATAATGTAGGCATATTGTTTCATTATTATTTTAACATTAAACCTGATTTGAAATAGAATCCGTGATCCAGCTCCGCTGTTTTAAAAAGATAAAACCCTCCAGCCAATCAGAAGTGAGAATTATTTGCAAAAACCATGAGATCAACAGGAATGAAAAGTACGTGATTACAATTACAGATGTTCTCACTTCAGAGTCTGTGACCGTCTTAAATGCTTACAAACACTTTAATGTCCGAGTAGATTCCAAATGAGGACCACACACACACTCACACACACACCCACACAGAACTATATTCACACACTGCGCCCCTCTCCATCAGAACAACTATTTCAGCGTGGGTGATGCAGCCAGAAACCTGATGCAAATCCAGCTTATCAGGCCATGCAGGTTTCTGCATAAATGTAAAAGAAGTGACGCAACCAGCTGCGTAGTGTGACGTCCTACAGCACCGAGGTTAATCCAGCATGGACCAACCACGATCTTCTCCTGCAGTAACACCACTGTATATTGTATATTAAGGCGGCTGGTGTCCAGTGACAGCACGGCCCGGAAACAGAGGTCCAGCGTGGACCACCGGCGTTGGAAGAGTGAACAGCCACGAGTCTCGTGTTACCCCAGAGCCGTGGAGAAGCTATGGATCTGAACCGGAGGGGCAAAATGTACATTCAGAATGAATTAAACAAATAAAGGAACACGGTGAAGAGTGGAGTGGTCAGCGTATATGCAAAAGCTTTCATCTGCTCAGTAAGACAAGACAATCCTGTAACCTTCTGTTCTCTCTTTTATTCAAACTCACTTTCACTTTCAATCACCTGATTTTCAAAATACATTGTAAAATGGAAAACTGGTGAGTTACTGAAGAACTGATCTTCTTCCAATACTGTGTGCTGAAAAGATTTTTTTTTAAATAATTTTAGTTGCAAATGCACTAATCACACGTCAGCATGGACCGCACTGCCCGGATACCACCAGACGCGGCGCTACCGATCCACCCGGAGCAGGAAAACAAGAACAAAACTATAAACGACATTTAAATCCCGACTGACACCGCACGTGCATACGTTTGCATTCATCTAAAAATAACCTATTTATATTATCACATTTGCATTTAAATTTTAACATTTTAGAATTTAGCTAACGCTTTTATCCAAATAACCCGAGACAGTAGTAGAACCTATCGAGGGTCTTTGCTCAACAGTCCTGGCAGTGGTGGGGCTTGAACCAGCAAGCTTTTGAATACTAGTCGAAGACCTTAACTGCTACGCTACAACAGCCCAACAGTTATAAGGACACTAATATTGCAAGTAGGCCTACAGTACTTATATCTTTATTAATTACTGTGAGCATATTACATTAAAGCTTGATAAACATGTTAGGAGGTCGATGAACAATCCACGGTCATAATCCCTAAAATACAAAAGCCGTCAAAAGGAATTATTCATATGATAAAGTATGAGATATTTTTTTACTTATAACTACATTAAAAAAGTATTCTTTTTTTTCTAATAAAAAGTAGATTTTTCAACCACTGAAATATTATAGAGCCGCCAAAAGAAACTTCAGAGAACTGAAGTAATACTGGTGAGCATGGATTTGTTTTCTTCGAGATCAAGGAAGGAGCTGGGCATAAAAAATCTCTCAGAAATCGTGCTTGTTCCAGTAGGTTTTGGGGAAAGATTTTACCGTGCTTCTTCCCACATTGTGTAAATGTGTGGTGTAACCATGATACTAGTCAGTGATGTTTCTACATCGTTGATTTCCAGACTAGAAAAAAAAGTATATTAAAATGATTTTTTTTTTAAAAAAAAAGCATCTAAGTTTGTTGATGTTGGTATTAACATCCAATTTGCACATTCAAAATGAAGCCCAAAGCTCATTCAAAATACAGTCTTGAGCTTCAGGTTACACCAGCATCAGAAAAACAAGGACAAACAGGAGTGCTGGTACTACACACTACGACAGGGATGAAGAAAGACAAAATGTCCTTTCAATCGGTCAGATGGAACCCATTAGTATAGCAGCTGCTGGAACCTGAGTGAAGGTGTACAGGGGATCGAACTCAGGACCATATTGCTGTGAGTTCCGTCCCAATAATGCTGACTTGATGGCAGAACATGAGTCAGTGACCTCACAAATGCTTTTTGGACTAAACGAGCACAAATTCTCACACACACAGTTTTTATTAATGTTCTGGAATGATTTTTTTTATTTCTATGTGACTCATATAGACGGCAGGAACACACAGATGATCTTGTAATCTGATGCTCTCCAAAAGTGCAGGTGCATTTATATTAGTGCGAGTGGCACCACGCCCAGACATATCACACACACACACACACACACACACACACACACACACACACACACACACACACACAAAAGGTTTGATAAATATGGGTGTGTGTGTTTGGCTTCATGAAGAAATGCTAAAAATGAAATGTCTCATTCTTTGTGTGTGAAAGATCTCGGGCTTCAATGACGACTCAGAAACAAAACACATTCACTGTCAGAAACCAGACGTTCATGATGTACAGTGAGTGATCGTATCTATATTAGAACCAGTCCATTCTGGCCTCACTGATGGTGTCACCGTTCATATTTATTCTATGGTCACGACGAATCAAACCACCTCTGGTCAGACACCATGCAAATCTCAACACAATATTTCAGCCACTATGTTTTGATGAAAAAACATCCACAAGCCCGGTGCTTTATCATAGAGGGTGCCGCTGGAAGGGTTGGTGAAACTTAAGATTAATCGGGTTTTACGTAGACAATAAAAAAGCATTTTAATTCAAATATTATTTGTCAAAATAAAGTGTAACTTCTGTCTTCATAATGTCATCTAGTTGTCCCGACAACAAACGTCTTGACCATTTTGTTACTGTGGTCAAATTCCCCTTCAGGCCTGTTCCTGCAGAAGAAAACCCGACCAAGTCAAGCATTAGCAATCCCCTAAAGCAGCTGACCTTTAATTAGCACAGGCGCTCATGCCAAACCCTCGGGTCTCAGAAAACTGCTTTCAAGACCCACCCAGACTACGGTCCCCTGAGACGGGGGATGGAAACAAAAAGAGGGGCAATGAACGAATCAAATCAAAAATATTATTTCAAGATACACTGCTTAGAATGTGATTGCTACAATGCCTTTCAAAGAGTAAACGGAGAATTGTATGTATTTAATTGGTTTGTGCGCAAATGTGTTTCGTTGCTAGTCATGTTTTCTTCTTTCCTCTGAATAGGCTGATTTATGGCTCACTGGTCAGTACCAAAAGGCTCCTTACTTAAGATCGCTCCACTTTACTATTCATTGAATCGATGCAAATTGACTCCTATTTGCTTCACAAGTTGGAAAATTCAAATCCTACACTTTTGACCAGAAACTCTTGAGCGATTTGGGCGTGATGTCCATAGAGGAAAAAAGACATTTCGTTAAACAAAAAAAAACCCCTAAATTTAACACAAGATTCACAATATTTTTTTAGACGAATCACGATAAAAGTGACCACCGAGTCTGAATCTCAGCTGTGTTATCGACCTGCTGAGCACACACACACCCGGATGATTGGAGTTTCACACTTAAGTATTCCAGTGTTTGCTTAAATAATGAATAACACCCAGACTTGTGAATGATAAAACTCTTAAGATATCTTAAATCAGGATGTCAGAGGATGCTCTTCCCTAAATACAGAGGGCCACAACAATGCATACATCCATTACACCTCAATCGGCCCAAAATCTTTTACAAAAACCGGATCAATTGCACTTTCCTCTATACCGCACCATGTGTAAAGTTGTTAGATAGGGACAGCAAGCAAACATGATCCAAAATCAGTCCCAGTTTCCCAAATGCTCGATAAAAACTCATTTTAATTAGTGTTTGGAGCAAATCAGGGCCCGGTTCTCATGTTCAACATGCACATGTGTTAAACACAGGTGTGCATATACTTTCGGCTGTGTAGTCTGGGCATGAATTAGAGCAAAGGGAGATAAATTTTAATTTCCATACAAACATGAAAAGCATGTCTGAATAATAATAATAATAAAAAAAGAACCTCCCAAAAGCCTCAAACACCACACTTATGCAACAAATAAGCAAATGCACCCCTCCAGAATAGAACCAACAACCACACATTCAGCATTTCATTGTCCGTTTATTAATAGAATGAATGAAAAGCTATAATTCTTCTTATTCTGTTAGTTCTACTCATATTTTCATTGCCATCACAGAAAGACTTTTTGAAGATGTGTTATGCAAATGAGTTCATGTGTTCACACACGACTCAACTCGACTACATGGCCATTGGTTCAGAGCTAATTTCGTGTACAGGTTCAAAAATTTGTGAAAAACAAATTAGGCGAGGTCAAGCACGAACAGCAGGAATTGTGAAAAGTGAAATTCTTTCTCCACAATAAAACTTTTAAGCCTTGTGCAGTTCCTGAAAAAAAAAAAATAGCAACTAGCTTAGCTCGTTAGCTCCTATTAGCTCACATCCTTAATGTGATCGACGTAGCTGCTATGTCATTTCGAAAGGATTTCGCTTTCTATACATATATTTAGAATTTAGTATTTAATGCTTAATTATGCAGGTATTTAAAAAGAAAACTGTGTAAACAAAAGTATTTGGTATCGTTCCCGATGCTAACGACTTTTAGCTAGCTGTAATCGAGTCAGCATCAGAAATTCAACAATCCGGGTCATTTAGCGATTTTTAATATAATATATAAACTATATAATACATTTATAATAACATCTTTATTGTGGATTAACATCATATTTTAATATTATTACAATGCAAATTCGCGTTTTTCATAGAGCAACACATACACACACCGGGTTGCCAGGTGTGTATTTATTCTTCATAACTGAACTTGCACAAAGAGCTTCTCATTGAAATTTTTAGTCTGATGACATTATTTATATATATATTAAGATTTAAAATACATATTATTATTATTACACTATATGCCAGTGAAACATACATATATGCATCTATGATCAGTCTTGCTTAAGCACAGCCACATAGTTGTGAATGACCACTGTAACTTTGCTGACGGTTTTTAAATTATGTGTCATCCATCTTCATTAACTGGTTTGTCCTAAAATGTTGGTGGGGCTACAGGCCATTTAATCTAAAATCCCCAGGAGAAGCGATACCTGGATATCACACCCTCGGGTTCAAACAGGAAGTGAATATGAATGAACTTGATGAACTTGGGCGTTTGATACAAGAGTTCAGCGTGCATGCAAAACTGTGTCACCAACAGCTTTCTCGTCTTTTAAGTGGCAGGAGCCAGACACTGTGCCGACATTTTTACACAACCTGTTGCCTCACAAGTCCTGACAGGCCCAGTGTAGAACGTTCAACAATTTCACACACAAAATTGTGACACACGCGGTTTCAGTACATGTGACCTTATACGGCAGCACAAACTACAATGTACGGTCTTTATAATCGTCTCTCACAAAAGGAGCTTATCTAAATTATTGGCACCAGTTATCTGACCTTGCATTTGGCACTTTGTAACTTCTAGTGCTTTGGGTGTTTCTTATTTGTTTTGGAGTGGAAACCTTCATAAGCTCTACGCAGTTCTCTTAATCAAGAGCTTTTGCAACGATAAAATACAAGTATAAGAGACAAGTACACTACAAAAGAGGTTTGTGTTCGGGCTTAGCTGACTGTACACTGAGTCGATGATGGTAGAAGCAGAGGAAATGATTGCAACCACTCCATTATGGATAAATGCAAGCACTCCATTATTAAAATTAAACCAGATCCAAAACATATTTGACTTCAGTTTACTATTAAATTCCTTAGCTAATGATGCTGCAAATAAAAATAAAGTGTGACTAATCAGTTGGGCTACAAGAAGAAATGAAAGTATCAGTCACTATTCGTTAACAAATGAAACCGTAAACAACTAATCTCACGTCTTATTCAAATTCGTTTCACTCTAAGACGCCTACACGAGCATAGACTCCTTGAGAGCGTCTGCACTCCCACACCCTCCCTGTACACGGAACAAATAACCAAGACATGGCTGAGATCAACTCATGTAAATGAGCTAGAGACCATGTGGGTTCTGGGTGTGGGCATAGGTGTCGCTAAATGGTGGTGGGCATGACATAACACACTCGTCATTAACAACCCAACAAGAAATACTTTCAGGGTTACAATTATTCATGAAGCGTTTCATTTAGTTTCTATAGTCTGGTCTACAGGTGTCCAGAGTCTTTCATCCCCTTCAGTCAATAAGGACTTAAAATAAATGTTTCACATGACAATTTATTCATAAACAATTTATTACTAAGTTTGTTCTAACACAGATCTTCGTACTTCCGCATTTGTTGTTTTATGTGTATACAAATGCAGAGTTTACACAGACGCCACGTATGCCGTCTCACTTAAATCTGTATGAGATTGTCTGGGCATTGTTAGTGTAAAGACATTCTCAAACTAGTCATTAGTCTAAAATTAAATCCGAGCTCAAATGACTTTAGTTTCATATTTTAATGTAGTTGGCTTGGCAGCATCAAAATTAGAACCAAGAAACCAAAAAGAAGCCTATAACATATACATATAAAGTAAACAAAAGGATTTTGTCCTAAATGACAACACACCGACACCTGATGCCACCTGGAATGCAAACGTGCATGACAACCATTACATTTATATGCATTTACTGCAACATGTTGATCCATCCAGCTTTATTCCGGACATGCTTATGATCGTTTATGATGATTGCAATCCTAAAGTTTCCTATTAATCACTGACAAAGATGATCCACAAGCAAATTTTGGCCATTTGGGTCAAAGCTATTTTACAGTACATAACATTCTAGTCTTTAAAACACCAACGAGGTTAAATGAACTGCTTTATTAAGAAATAAAATCTGCCAGACGTTCAACACATAACGATCGTATCATGACATTAACACAACTGATGATTATTTGGACTGGGAAATTGACTATAAGTGAATCATGTGATACTTTAATAAATGAAGACTAAATCCAAACTAAGAAAATGCTGTATTTGTCACATTGTCCAAGCTTACTCTGATCATTTTTGATAATTTATTAAAATTTCAAGTGTGTGACATATTGAACACAATTCTTAACACAATTAGTGCAAATTACGGAAGGCATGTAGATAATTTAAGGTTCTACGGTCTACCTAAGGTTGTTTAAACTGATTTATGCTAATATGACTGAATGAACCAGATACAGATGAGACCAACGCACAGTAAAGAACATTTTTCCAATGTAAAATACAACAGCGATGTGAAGTGTGATGAACAAAGCCAACTTCTATTTTATTATTATTTTTATGTATCATTTTGAACTGTGCGCATTTTTTTGTTCTGCTTTTTATATTCATCTGGTCCCACTAATGGACCCTTTCTGGGCTAATATTAGCTTGTAATGAGCAAGTTTCCTAATAATAAAAAAAAACTAAAACATGAACCAATGACAAGTTTTAAATAATATAGAAATATTTCAGTTTTCAGTAAGTGCTGTATTAAAGCACTGATACCTTGATGATACCTTTGAATCATAATGGAGTACAACTGCTGTCATACACTGCATCGTTTCTTTTTATTTAATCCAGCATAATTTGGGATATGATTTGATCAGGACCAGGCTGTAAACAGATGTTTGTGTGGCTTGATCGCAGGTCAAATAACTTTTTTTTTAATGAAATCTCAATAAAGCAAATCTTTTTGATAATAGGAATTATTAGGATCGAACTATTAGAAACTATCCAGAAGTGAAGCTGAGCAGACTGACTTGAGGCATTTTTGCTGAGATGTTTAGAATAGCTGACACTGACACACACACACACTCACACACACACTCACTCACACACACACACACACACACACACTGACAAAGGCACACCTGAAAACACCGCAAACTCCAAACTATCCCCCCTGAACCTCTGCAAACTGCTCCAAACTTTAAAAGCTCACTTACTTCACTCTCAGCAGCGGCTTTTTAGTCCGTAGACCAGATAATCGATGATCAAAGTTTCATGCTGTTCCTCCCAAACCCTCGCTGCGCTTCTGCTCTCCCCCACAGCCAGCACCTGTACCTGTACCTGTACACCCGTACCTGTACACCCGTACCTGTGTGGAGCTGAGAGAAGCACAAACCTGAAAGACTGGTCGGACGAGACACACAAAAAAAAGCACGACCTGGTCAGGGCCGCGGTGTAAACCGAGAATGAGCTTTCAGACAGCCTCGGCCACACTTTTTGTATTTCTACACCTGAGTTTTGACGCGGAACACGTCATCGCACCTCTGAAACTATTTCACAAAGAAATGAGGCGGGGGTCACGTGACCGGCAGGTAAAAAAAAAAGGGTGTGCCCTGTTTACCGACGCCTGAGAGCCGGCCGCTCTTTCGTGCGCACACTGTGTGTATTTACGGTTGTTAGACTTTTACGGGTGTTCGTCTTTTCACCGGATTACGGCTTGGGTCAGGTAAATTCCGCAGGGTTGCCAGATTTCACTTGTCTACCTATTATATATGTGTGTGTGTGTGTGTGTGTGTGTGTGTGTGTGTGTGTGTGTGTATGTGTATCTATCTATCTATCTATCTATCTATCAATAAATGTGTGTGTGTTTGTGTG
>JAYDZG010000014.1:1436994-1447724 GCA_034509265.1 Microcambeva bendego
CCAGGTTAAGTTTCAAAACCGACTACACACAAACACACACACACAGTACCAGTGGAGAGTTCGGACGCACCTCCTCATTTGATGTTGTTATTTCTTTTCCATATTGTTTTGGCCTGCTGTACCTTAGTGGTTAAGGTACTGGACTAGTAATCGACGGTTCACGTCTCTCTACTGCCAGGTTGCTTCTGTTGGGCCCTTGAGCGAGGCCCTTAACCCTAATTGCTCAGACTGTAACTGTACTGGTAGTCACTTTGGACAAAGGTGTCTGCTAAATCCTAAAAATCTAAATGTTCACGCCTCTATGTAAGAGCTATTTCGGACAGAGACAGACAAACACACATCCTCCCATTCACACACACACACACACACACACACACACACACACACACACACACACAGAGAGCGAGAGAGAGAGAGAGCGAGAGAGAGAGAGAGAGAGAGACAGAGAGAGACAGAGACAGACATACACACATGCATACATACACATGATCACATACATAAGAATACACACACACACATTTATACACACACATACAGACACACACACATTTCACATACCCCCCCACACACACATTTATACATACATTTTTACACAAATTTATATACACACATATCACATACTCTCACACACACACACACACATTCTCGTTAACATTAACACAAATATACACACAACAGACACACAAAACACCCACACACATACTTAACACAACTACTACCAATACTAAAAACATTGACTTGCATTCTACTACCTTAACTACTAAAATATCTTTTAACTACTACATATAAAAAAACAATGGATGGTTATCTGGGTGTGTTTGTGTGAGATAGACTTGCATTGTTTTCTAGAAACATTAACCAAAAATTAAAACATCAAAAACTAATCCATCGTACTTCTGAGATAACGTAGAGTAGGTGGAAATGTGACCACATATTATTTTTACTTTACTATTCCTTTACCAAACCAGCTGAATGGCAGTGCTCGGTGATTTTTAATTACTAATAATATTCAGCATTTTGTCTTGTAGGCGACTCAGATGTTTTTTTTTTTTGTGTGTATAAAAGAAAATAGCCTGAAGAAACGAACGAGACATTCCGGGACCTGAAAGAAAACGGCTGAAATGCAGAGAGGTTAGCGTTTCACACCGAAACATGCCATCGGGGAAGAAATAATGCAGGCGTCAAGCAGATACAGAAACATGAAAGGAAAACACACACACACACACACACACAACAGCACATCCAGGAACGGCAGCACTAGAGAGAAGCAGCACTTTGCATTGCCCCCGTCCTCTTGGAACACACCCTGAAACTTTACCCTGTACCCTTAGATCTGTGGGACATTTATCCTGCCGGCTATTTTTGTCGGGGCGAGTCCTAACTGACAGATGAAATTAAGATGGGGACCGAACGACTGACTGACAGACACGTGGCCCGAGTGGAATGGTGCTCTCGGATCGGACATGACATGGCATTAAAGACAAGAAATAGAAAGACAGAGAGAGATAGAGAGAGAGAGAGAGAGAGAGAGAGAGAGAGAGAGAGGAGGATCAGAGGTCAGGAATAAAGATAGATCGTGAGAGACTAGGAGTAAGAGATGCCATTCCTTAATCTCCTTACCGTGTCTTTGGAGGACCTACGTCTCTTGATGCTGGAGGCCAGGGTGGTACTGATGGACCTAAAAGAGGGTTTCTTTATGGGGTCGGGCTCTGCTCTACCACTTTGTCTATCCTAAAATAAATATATACGTAGAATAATTATTCGTGCCCTCTGGCGACTGTTAAAAGCAACCCAACCCTCCTGAACCCCAGACCGAGGCTTTCTGAACAGACGAGGTACCCCAGCGTGTGCTGGTAAGATGTAGGGGAGAAGATCGAGGCCCTAATTTAGAGAAATTTAGCTACTGGGATCAGGCAGGACAAACTAGCACGGACGCTCTGTGCTTGTGTGGTGTGTTTTGTGGCCAGAATGGGCCCAAACACCGAGATTATTCAGTCCTGTGCAGATTTCTATAGCTTTAAAGCATCCCTGAATCATTAATATGTAAAAGTATAAATGCTTGCTTTTGTGTAGCTTCCTTTTTGCTATGCAAGACATCAGCTACTGTGCAAAATGTACGTGAGATTGGTAACCTTACATGTGTTTACAGCCACAGGTAAGGCCTCAAGAGTAAACAGAGGTTTGTGCTCTTGAGGGCCCCTGAAAACTGTATGATGCCATCTCATAACATTATGACCCCCTTCCTAATATTGTGTTAGTCCCGCTTTTGCTTCACTGTAGACCGGGAACACCCCACAAGAGCTGCAGTTTTCAGTTTCATCTAGACATCCCTATTTAGCCCTTGTCAAACTCGCTCAGATCGCCCATTTTTCCAACTTCAAGGATAAAATGTTCACTTGCTGCGTAATATATCCCACCCACTAACAGGTACCGTGTGAAGAGATAGTCAGTGTTGTTTACTTCACCGGTCAGGGGTCATAATGTTGTGCCTTTTCAGTGCATCTATGATTATAAAATCATTCAATCAAGATTAATCCCATCCCTTCCTATGCCGGGTTCCTTCTGCTGAGGGTACAGCACAGATTTGAGTGTGTTAGTGTAAAAAAAAGCTCATATTAAGGTATCCTTACATCCTGAGTCTCTACAGAGGAAGAGGGCTGCGTAGGGGAGGAGAAAAGAAAAATAAATACATTTTTTTATCCACTTAAAAATCACTAGGACTTTAAGATCTATGAGCAGAAGCACAGAGAGCGAAAATGCGGTGATGCGGGTGATGATGCCAAGCACATTTTAATATAACGAATAAACCAGCAAACACTTTAAGGGGGTTAAAAAGCAAAGATATAACGAATAAAACAAATTAGAAAGGATGATATTAATAAACTCTACCTTGAGACGTCATACTCTGGGTTGGGCATAACAGAAATTCACCGCACACACCGGGTACGGAAACAGGCGGCATTTTCTTAACATGGTGTGGGTTTCTTTCCAGGCGCATGCAGAAGGTGGCATGAACGAGAGCTTTAGCAGAAAACGCCAAGCGTGACGTTGCATAAAAGCGTAAAATACACACAACAAAACAAACAGACGCTATCGTTTACGTCTGGACCTTGATTTTTCCCGATTCGAGACACAGCTCAACACCTCGGTCACTGGGTTTAACAGGGACAGATCTTAACTAGTCTTGAACCGTGAGGTTTAATCGATCCTTACAAGGACTCAGAGGTAAGGGATGAGCTGATATGAGTTACTATAAGTTATGATTACTATAACTGCTTATCAAATAAAACCAGCTGATAATGAAGACAAAACACACAGCGGTAAGGCTGGTAACGTCACTTAAAAACGTGTCAACGTGCCGCAACTTCGTTTCCTTCAGGCAGCGCTCGTTGGAATAACTTCAGCAGCTTGTTATGAAAATGTAATCGTCTCGAGGTGAAGGGAAGTCGGCCAGGTTATTCCAAAGTGCGGCCGGGTTGTTACTCGAGGAGTTCTAAGCTTCATTGTAATATGCATGTGATAATATGAACATTTATGGATACTGATATAATCCAAAGTTTACATACGCTTGTCGGAAATATGTACGTCCTGGCGTTAAAGGTTCGGGATTTTAATGAGTCATACGAATGATCAAGAACAGTGGCGCCACCTTCAAGAAGACTTCCGGAGAGAGTTAAATGTATTTCAAGAACCGCCAAGAAGACAGTTTAAACCCTATTCCAGCATCTTCCACGTGTTTTTTATTTCCTTCTTTCTCGGTAGGCCTGGCTAGCGACCAGTAGATTGTACAATATACTTGTGCAGGTTAAACCTAACCCTATTTATATGGGCATGTAGAAGTCACGGTTGATTGTCAACATTGATCCCTTATGACGAATAACTTTTGACGAAAAGTTTTGGAGGGCAAAAAAGCGGGTCGGCCCGGGGCCCTCATGTCTGGAGTTTGCATACGTAGGTTTCCTCCCACAGTCCAAAAACATGCAGCCAGCTCAACTGGAGACACTGAATTGTTCTGTAGGTGCCTCGCCACTAGGATGCACAAACCAGCGCACCGTGGTACCTGTCCCAAGCCCGGATAAATAGGAAAGGTTGCGTCAGGAACCTCCCTAGCGACACCTGTCAAAGTTGCTTTTAGGGTAGTTATTCAGTGACAGAAATCCAGATGTTGCAAACATTTAGGAAGGACTTGCATGTTTCTTGACTTAACGTCAAGACTTCCATGTTTCTCTAAGTGTATGTAAACATTTGGTCACTGTATACAAGAGTAGAGTGACACAGCAGCTCTCACAAATGCTCGTATCAGAGGAACGTGTCACATCCTGCTAAGAACGGAGAAAACTAATAAACAGCTCTCACAAGCCAGGTTTTCTTAATTTCACAAGCTCTTTTACCTCAATGTGTTCCACATCCGGTACATCCGGTGCTAACGTTCACCCTTCTTAGCAGGAACACGAACATTAGTGCCGACACGGACGTCCATACGTACACACACGTCCGTGAGTGGCGTGTGCGGTGGATGGATTCGAGACACTGATTTGCCGACAGACGTGAGACTGTGATCTTACCTTCCTGTGGCTCCTGCCGTCTACTCGACAGCAGCATCACTGACCTTTTGTCAGTGCGTACAAAGCATCAGTATCACAGTCACACACACCACAGTCTCCCAGAATCCCGTCATTTATTCACCCTCCCGCTCCCAAAACCGTGCTGAGTGATAGTAAAGCACAGCCCGAGTCCCAGGACTGAGGCTCCATCAAGGCTGTAAATTCAGCCTCTGAAATTTGCTCTGGATTTCATGGTGCGAGCTCTTTAATTGAAATGTACACCCAGTTTGCAGTTTATTAGGTACGCCTGCTAAATGCATGCATTCATGTAGCTCCGTATCAGTAATCTCGATAAAAAAAGACACCGGCCAACAAGCTCTGACCTTTTCTAGCTCTACAAGTCACATCAGAGTTCAATCCACACGATCATTACATCGCTTTTGTACTCATGTGGGCGTCCAAGCTTCTACTTCTGTATCACATTCGCTTTCAGTGCCGCCTGGTGGACGTTGTGTGTATGACAGTCAAACTCCTGCTTCACACCGCATTAGCTCAGTTCGTCGCATGGGCTGCGTCCCAAATCAGCACGATTACAACAGAGCCCCAAAGCAATGATGAAGCACCAGTGACATTTTGTCTGGCTTCAATATTTGGACCAGCATCTTAAAGACTAAAGACTAACGGTACTAGTTCATCCTAATTATAATTGTCCTAATGAGTTTGGAGAGGAATGCAGTAGTCCCGGCCGCACCTACAACTCGGCTCCCAAGACTCTCCTTACAAATCTGTCGGGACAAAGGAAAGACTGACCGATCCGATACTTCTAGGGCTAAACCTGGACACCGTTTCCTCCTCTGAGAGGCTCAGAACTGATCAACAGAGATGCCACCCAAACCAAAGGTCTGAAAGAAGTAACACTGAGGACGGCGGTGACCAGTTTCAAGTGGCGGCCTTACCTGCAGGTTCTTCCTCCAGACGTTGACCGCCGCAAAGGCTAGCTGCATCTGCTTCCTGCGGGCGTCTTTATGGCGTTTGTACGCAATCTCGATAAAGATGAGGAAGATCCCTGCCGCGATGCCTCCGGCGACAAGCATGAACACACCTGGCAGAACGGAAACGAGAGGTTAAAGAATTTTCTGGCAACACGAAGGAAAATTCTCAAGGAAAATTGGACCGAATGCTCAGAAAACCAGAGGAAAGAGCATTTCTAATGTACCAGCGTTGGACAACCACCTCAGATGGGGGTTTGTCAAACACAATATTGCTTGTTTGGACAGTAAGAGACATTACAATATCGAGCAAACAAAAGGCATTGGACAAAAAGAAGGCTACAGTACCTCACCACTGCAGTTTTTGTCCAATCTCTTTTAGAAAATCTGCACCCGAGGGTGGACCATACCTGCCATGTTCTCAAAGGTGAGTGTGGCTGGGGCATTGCTCCTCGAGTCACACTCCTGGTATCTCACCCAGGTTTTATCCAGGTCCTCCATGAAGCCGTTCTCATGGGAACTGCAGGGGAGTGAGGGGAGCGAGGGGAGAAATGGGAACGTTATTATGAAGCACGGCGCGCATACAGTTCTGTCTGTTCATTACGTAAAAGAGCTGCACAGAGACACACACAAAAGCCACGAGGACGTCACGGCGGAGGGGTGGGGAGAGAGGAAATACAGAGAGATAAGAGATATATGAGTAAAGACGACGTCTCGGATGGCGCTATCCTGATAAACAAGACTAAATGAGAGATACAGGAGCGTACAGTATCGATGCTTCGGCTGGGACAGACCTGAGAATAGCCAGGGACACATTCTGTTTCCAGGGGCTGTCCTTGCGCATGCCTATGCCAAAGCCCGAACGGAAAAACAGCTCTCCCGTGGTCACCAGGTCGCACTTCTGCGAGGCTTCAAACTCCAGCACCGCAGAGTCCCAGATGAAAGCATGCAGCTTGCTGTTGGGGCGGGGTGGGGATAGGGGGGTAGGGATGGGGAAGGATGGGGTGAAGGTTATGGTGCAACAGTACAGTGAGTAAAAACACAATGCATACTTCCTCCCACCTCTGACCATCTACAGACCGTCATCTTTTAGGCGAAGGAAATCCAATGCTGGACCAGTGGACCCTTGTCCCCCATTGGATTCCCTCCGAGACGATTTTTTGCTCGATTCTGGAAACCTGGAAAAGGCGTTTCCTAAGCTCAACATTAAACCCAACGTAAATGAGTGAAAATAGAGATCCGCAGACCTATGATAAACTCTGGGCTCAAGGCTAGAAATGCCGACATTCACAGAAAACACCTCAAACCAGAGGCCGCGATTCCTTCAGGCCTGCTGCGCTCGGACCCTTGGCGACTCACTTGTCCCGGACAGCCTGGATGGCCTCGGCGGCGCTCTCGTAGTTGTGCTTTTCCATGTGCCGATACATGGTGCTCAACTCCACCTGCCGCCGGAAGTAGATGTCCACCGAGCTCTGCTTCACCGTGGCGTAGATGAACTTGTCCGATGGGTTCCTCAGCTGACAACACATGAGCGTGAGTTTGAGTCTCGTCCGGTCACCTTTGCGCGTGGGAATGTAACCAGGGGTCGGGAACGTACCCTCGGATCGTTGATGCCGGTGATGCGCTCCTCGGGCCGATCTAACACCAGGAAGGCAGCCAGGTTGGCAGTGTAAGATGCCACAATGATCATAGCGAAGCCGGCCCACACCATGCCCAGGATCCTCGCCGAAAAGCTGCGCGGTGCACCTACACAGTGTCAGATCAAACGCACATTTCACAAAATAATAGTCAATTCTTCTAAAATTGCAGAAACTAATGGTGCAAATGGTTTTTGGTCATCTTCAAGCATGATGCCCAAGATTCTCACTGAGAACCAATAACGTGAAAAAGATGATAATGACATGAATTGAATGTAAAGCTGGCATTTTAAAATGTAAATGTAATGTAAAAGAAGAATTGAACAGAGGTATTCACAGAGCTTTCCTACCTACACCAACTTACAGACCTACAAACCTACCCGCCTGCCTACTTACTTACCTACTTGCAGAACTACCCACCTACCTACCCACCTACTTACTACCCAACTACTATGTCAATTTACATACCTCTGAAATGAATTATTCTTATCCGTAATAAATAAAAATGCCGTCTCCACCCCAGGTGGAGTTTGCATGTTCTCCCTGTGTCTGCGTGGGTTTCCTCCGGGTGCTCCGGTTTCCTCCCACAGTCCAGAGACGTGCAAGTGAGGTGACGTTAAAATCCCGATAGACAAACAATAAATGGACTGCACTGTGTTGTCCAGCGATTTACAGACCGCCCTTCCGCTTGACCTTTTGTGGTGTAAGCGCTTCGCTAGTTTTACCTTCTCCAATACCGGAGTTCAGCAACACTCCCCAGGAAAACCACATCGCCGAAGACAGCGTCAGTGCGTCTTCTTCTTCCTCCTCGCTGTTTACTTTGAACCGTCCGAACGGGCTGGAAAAGCCAGACGACACCCCGGACGACAAGGTGAATCCCGACAATCACACCACCACACGGAGCAGTTAGTGAGAACGCAGACACACAGAGAACCGACAATCTCACACAGCGACCAACATCCACCACTTGCGTCCGCCAGGGACACTCATGGCTTTTGGAGACACCCTTCCTGTCTTAAATTAAAAATAGACTTGACACAGGTAACACTGTACCTGAACCGGTCTAGTAGATAAAGCATCACCGCCACCACATGCACCGACAGACCCACCAGCAGCCATAGCGTGCTCTGGAAGGGCTGCATGAACGAGTCCAGCGTACTCCGAGGGATTTCCTGAAACACAATAATAATAATAATAATAACTTTAACACACTTTATACCAAGGGATCGCAGAAAAATAATAATAAGAAAAATCACTTTCGATACATTTGTACACAAAGTCCCCCTGTGGAGGCAAAAGGGGTGAAGACGTACCTTTTTAACCAGGATGGTGAGTCCCTGGTACTTAAACGGCTTGGAGAACTCGATGTACTGAGCCCGTTCGTTGTTTATGGTCAGCGGAGCAACGATCATGTCAGCGAGGCCACCCAGGAGCTCTCCCATCATGCCGTTCCACTCCTTCTTGTTGCTGTTGTTCACCTGCGCATTCGTGAAAATGAGACGAACGAAGCGCCCAGATCAAAACAGAGAGTCTACTCCGAAAATCCAGACGCAAGGAAGCAGTACAGCTTGGACAGGGCCGGGATCCATCCGCTCCAGGCACCTGGTCTAATAGTGATAACTCACTCTCTCCTGCGTCCCAAATTTCCCGTCGGCCACCAGGTGGACCTCGTAGGTGAAGTTCATGGTCATGGCCAGCTTGATCAGCAGGTCGATGCAGAATCCATAACAGCACTGAGGCACCGTTGGCCGCCCTGCAACAAAACCTTTTATTTTCAGCACAAAATTAAATCCCTAATCGCCCCAAACGCAGGCAAATGTCTTCACACACTAATACACCAGGGGCGCCCATATTTTCGTGGCTTTGAGATCTACGGTTTTAGTCGACGTGTCATCGGCATCTAATCATCAGCATCTAATCATCAGCACTCGCCTTCACAAACGGTGGAGGTTTCAAAAGGAAAAATGCAAATGTTTGACTAAATTAAATATTCCTCGCCGTAGCCTAGTGTTTAGGGTACTGGACTAGTAATCCGAAGGTCCTCACTACTGCTAGGTTGGTGCTGTTGGGCCCCTGAGCAAGGCCCTTAACCCTCATTGCTCTTCAGTGTAACTGTAAGTTGCTTTGGATAAATGCTAAAAAAAAAAAAGCTGAGTTACCTGGAATGGTCTCGTTCGGTCCAGTACAGATGACCTTTTTAATCAAGACTCCGTTTGGTGTGAACTCCTCTCTGCAGGTCCCCTCCAGCGTGGTAGGCTTCACGTACACGAAAGGCTCCTGATGGATGGTCACTATCTGTGATGAGACAGGAGAAGCATTTCAGCCCACATGATTTATTTGGTTGGAATAATCTCATGAGTTTCGCTGCTGAACGTGTCGGAGGGCGAGTGTTAGGTGTGGCGCTCTCCAGTCAGGTGTGGAAGGTCTGCAGATAAATATTATAGATCATAAATACTATCCCATTTAACAAGGGGGAGAAACTATATAGTAGCTTTATCAAGCAGGAGGACTCATTTAAGGAAAACCATTAAAAGTGAATGCTTGGTTTCTCGGAACATCTAGAAAATGTAAGGTGGTCTTTCAGAGATGCAGTACTTTTAATCTTGTCGACATCTGGAAACCTCTGGGTCTCTCGGTTTCTCCTCCAGGCCAGATGATCTTCCTCTGTTTGTTCAGCACCACCTGTTCAGAGAACAGAAACTGGTGTCAAACCAGTGAAGGAAACGGACTCTCAAACAGAGAAGCTCCAGTAAATACCTGCGTTCCATTATAAATGCCGACTTGAACCAGCCTGCTCTTCTGGTAGTTGAAGATGCTGTAGTGGGCGTACTTCCTGTCTCCGTCATCATTAAACTCCACCCTTCCTGTTAAGCCTTCTGGATATTTAGATGACATCAGAACTCTGTAGAAAATTGGAAAGATATAGATACATGAAAAGCAACTTACAGGCCTATGAATATCAATGATAACAATCACAAACTTTTTTATCACAGGGAGCCTGTATGGACAATTCCTTTGTTTGGGCCATTATTATTATTATTAATATTTTTTATTATTATTATTTTTTTTTCATTATTATTTTTAATAATAATAATAATAATAATAATAATAATAATAATAATAATAATAATTAATTTTATTATTGTTGTTATTTAAATTTTATTATTATTACCACTATCGTCATTATGTAATCACTTTTTATTCTTATTATTTTTATTTTAAATGAAAAAAAGAAATATAGTTATTTAACATTAAAATAAAAAATCTTATTATTCCTTGTAAATAAATGTGAATTTCATAAATAAATTATTTTTCTTCTTCTTGTTTCATTTAAATAATACTAATAATACTGTAGTAATATTTTATAATGCTATAATCCATAGTATAATATAATAGTAATATACTATTACTACTATCATTTCTATACTATTATTTTTTAGTAATATAGCAGCATGCTTTTACTCTGAACAACACTGTCAGTATATGGCTCTTGCTCCACAGATGTGGCACACACATTATAATAAGAAATACATTTTGAAAATTAATTTTAACAAGATCGG
>JAYDZG010000014.1:1456344-1481230 GCA_034509265.1 Microcambeva bendego
CTACCTCTATGAGAGAACCTCTGAGAGAACATATAGAACCTACAATTTTAAGAGAACCTCTATGAAAGAGCCTATAAGCCCTACCTCTTTGGGAGAACCTATAGAACCTACCTCTATGAGAGAACCTCTGAGAGAACATATAGAACCTACAACTTTAAGAGAACCTCTATGAAAGAGCCTATAAACCCTACCTCTTTGGGAGAACCTATAGAGCCTACAGCTATGAGAGAACCTATATAAGCTACCTCTCTGTGAAAACCACTATGAGATAACCTATAGAACCTACACCTAAGGAAGAACCTATATGGGAGAGAGATGGGAGAACATTTATGGTCTGCATATGACATCTTACTTCACAACAATGGGAGCAGGTCTCTGAACGCTCCTGAGTGGCCCTTAATAAATCATCTATGCATGAATGAAATGTTCTATAGGGTCTCTGCCAGCGGGCTCCTACGTCCCAATGAAAAGCCCGATCTCAGCGCTTTTTAACCGACTTCCACCATCTATTAGTGATTAAAGTGCTCCTCATTCAATTTGCTGAACGCAGGCTTTTAATCATGAGATGCTGCTCCGGATTCCATCGCTCCCCAGACACCGCCGTCTCCTCACGGCCGTGCCCTCGATGCCTCTTCCGTGAATGTGTCCAGAGGGTCCGATATGGATACCGTCCCCAGACCATCCGATCGATTTTAATTCAATTATGGAAAGATCTAATGTACAGTCGAGCTCAGAAATCTGTGTGCACTTCTAGGATGGCTGAATGACCTGAACCTTTGACAGCTATGAGCAAAGTCCTGGCACAATTCTGCTTAGATCTTTTACCATACTTGCCTTGAATCTATAGGCTATATATACAGTACTGTGCAAAAGTCTTAGTCCCCCAGACAGATCATTTAATCGCATGTATCTCAGCAATAAGAGGTTTTACTCAATAAATGACATGTACACTGTAAAGAGTGAGTTTCTTATTCTGAATAATGTAGTTTAGTAAAAGTCTCTACAGAATAAAGTGAGTAAAATAAAGTCTCGTGAGTCTGAAGAACAAAGCTCGATTCCTGTCTCACCTTTTCTACTACAATAATTTCATTTCATTCCAACAAAATACACCTTTTTCAAAGCCTTAAGTTGAAGGCAAGATATACAGGCGCAGAGCAGACCATTCGATACACGTTAATGAATATTACTGAATAATATGGCTGTAAGCATATATGAACCAGTCGATACAATTTCAATCATTTAGTCACAAAAAGAAGAAAAAAAAAACATCTGCCATGACACACACATCCCTTATTGTACAGACCAGCTCGACAATAATATATATGATCCACGCTTCACTCATTTCACATAATTAAAAGAACCTCTTCCCCTAATTTGTTTTGCAGCCGTACCCATGATTTATGTCCCGACCTCGCCTGGCTCCACATCCCTGTGACAAACAATGTGCTGCGAATGTCGCTCACAGGATCAGGGACAGTGACCACGTCCAGCCCAAAACTAAACCGATCTATTATTAATACTTAATGTTCTCAGTACAGCGCAGATCAGAAGGAAAAATCTTTTTCTTCAATGCCAAAACAGGAGGATTTTAAACAATCTATTGGTTAAAGGGTTTTGGCATTTCAGCTGGTATAAATATATCCGATTTACCACCAGAAGATCAGCTGGAAAACTATTAATTTATTGTTTTATTCATCATGCATTACATAACCATACAGACTCCTGTACTTTACATTCATTCAACTACATAGGTAATTAAATAATAAATATTTTAATAGTATTAAATCAGTTTTACTATCACAGTTGCACTATTTAAAAACTTCACACCACTACCCTAACCATCTCTAAAAGAAAAAAATCCACATATCTTATGACTTATATTGATAATAATAAGTTATTAACTATATAACTGGTGGTATTTTTCTTGTGATTAAATCATCAAGCAATCAATAAATAAATTGTATAAATTAAAATGTCTAGTAGATGTCTGGATGGCTCTGGAGGCTTCGCCCGTGCCTGGCCGATGTATACATAATGATCTATTAGTGTTCCTGAGGGTCACATATCAATCTGAAAGTCTGATCAATAGCATCCAGCAGAGATTGATATTTGAGCTTTGTGAGCCTTAGATTTACCTTCACACACAGGTTTAGCACCACATCAGACTTAATGATGGCTGAATCTCTTTTTTTTGCTACTAGTGTAGATATTTAACGTGACCCTGTTTTGTAGACAGCCATTTGAATATTATAAAGCAGTCTTACATATTGACTTTATTTGTTCATGATAGCTAACATAACCAGTGGAAAGCACTGTCGCATCAATGCAAGAACATCCTGACTTTGATCACCAGGTCTTGGTCCTTTCTTTGTGGAATTTGCATGTTCTCCCCGTGCTTCTGCGGGTTTCCTCCGGGAGCTCCGGTTTCCTCCAATTGAAGATACAAAATTGCCCAATTATTTTTGATATAATCTTGTGAACTGATGAAACGAGTAGCGAGTAACTACAGTGTCTGTCATGAACGCAAGTGTAAAACATCATGGTAAAATAATAATAATAATAATAATAATAATAATAATAAACGACCAAACAAAGAACAGGGCAACAATGAACAAATATAACTGCAAAACAGTGTGTATTACTGCTGTTACTACCAGTTTCAATATTTTATTCCCAGCTACACTCCAATTCCTTTTTTATAATGTAGTATTTGGTGATTTGGTGAAAAGTAGGTCTGCACCGATCAAACCGAGAAGCCTCGAGGAAATGGGTGCAGTGAGGAGGACCTTCGGTGGCACTTACCTGGCTGGAGATGAGGTCCTCACAGACAGACAGTGCCATCTGAATAGCGTTGGATTTGTGCGTAACGGAGATGGCATTGAGTTTGAATCGCTCTCTCCCGTAGACCAGGTTGGCCTGGCTCACCGCATCCTTGAACACCTGCTCGTAGCGCTTCTGGCTCAGCACCGCACCGATGTTCACGATCTTCGGCTCGCAGCCTCCCCGGGCACACGAACACGATAACAGGATGAACAGCACAAACTGACGCATGGTACAGAAATAAAATCACCCCTGGACAATACACTAAACCAAAGACTTCCCAGCTCCAGCGTTCAGAACCGCCCGGGTCCGAGGTTCATGCTCACTGCGGCGGAATGTGCGCTCTCACTTGGCCCTGCACCGTTTGCTTTGCATATGCGCATCCGCTACAGTGCGGGATTGCTTCAGCTTCATTGACGTCCTCTTTATAATTAAAAAGCCGTTTTTTCCCGTCCAGCCGTTTCCCCCGGACCGTGTTTTCACCCGGGTCCGACAGACATGCTCCTCCAGTGCAATAAAACACCCTGAGAAAACCCGGGTGCGCTGCGCTTACGCTGCTGTCCGCGCTATAGCTGGCAGATGCGCCTGTATGCGGGGTAAAACGAGGCAAAATGAGGCACAGCAGTCTGGTACATTCTGTTCACCAAGTTTAATGAAAGAGCCTTTTCACACATAAATAATCTATTTTAACATGTGTTAATATGTGTTCTATTTAGTTTCACACATAAATAATATAATTTTAACATTATGTGTTTTATTTAGTCGAGATGAAGGGAAAGTTAGCAAACCATTGTGATGTATCACTTACTATTACATTTTCAGCATTTATCCAAAACGACTTACAGTTACAGTACACAGTCTGAGCAATGAGGGTTAAGGGCCTTGCTCAAGGGCCAACCAGGTCGTAGGGAGGTTTGAACCGGCGACCTTCAGATTACTAGTCCTGTACCCTAAGCACTAGGCTGCTAACATTTGCCAATTTACGAATAGCAAGAAAATAAACACATGAATGATTTAATACTCTTAATATGTTTAATTTAAATTTCTTGAGAAAAGAAATAATTGTATATAGGAGTCTGAATCTCGGCTGTGCTATCAACCAGTCGGATGTCTGTACAGACATGATAGGCTCATTTCTGGAGAGAGAAGGAAGGGGTCATTTAAAGAGGGGGTCATTAAAAGGTGTGCTCCCAGTGCTGGTCCCAAGCCCAAATAAAAAGAAGGAACGTGTCAGGAAGCGCATTTGGAATAAAATAAAAACTGTGCCATGCTTGTAACTGTAATTTATGTATCGCTGTATCAGACTTCTCACTGGTCAAGTTCTTTTGTTCTGGTTTTGCTTTTCTAATTCTGCTTCCAGTGTCTCTTGGTGATGTGTTTAGCAATGCCCATACGCTTTGATGCGCAGTAGAATATTATTATTGTAGCCAATCGAGCACCCTAGATTGATCTCCTGAGATGATAAAATCATCCTGGACACAAACCTCTGGGAGGAGAACCTAGAACACCGTGTGACTTAGAACCCTGAGCTAAGACGGACCAGGTGAAGGTGAGTTTTGGAGTGTTTGATCCAGCGTAATGTTGGCACACGCGTGTCTCTGCGCGCTGCTGCTCCTCCACTCCTGCGTTGGCGTTATGAATGATCATCAGCACACATCAGTGAGCTTGATCCCCAAAATATACACCAACTCAAGAAGTTCTACAAATCAGAACACACCGTGCAATTAAGCTCTACAGATCAAGTAGTCAATCACGTTTAAATGGACGCACAACGTCGTTTAACTTGGTTCAACATTGGGCATTAACACGTATGGATATCAACACAAGTATTTTTACCTTATTATGGGCTTTTTTTTTGCATGTTGTCTCCGTGGGTTCTCTCCGGCTACTCCGGTTTCCTCCCACAGTCTATGCGATCTGACGCAGCTGTAGTCAGATGACAGGATAAAGTGATTGTAAAACACTGAATTTGAATCAGGGATTTATTACATCTAGATTTCAGAAGTGATAGTATTTTCATTGCTCCTTGACGCGTTCGTGTGTGTGTGTGTGTGTGTGTGTGTGTGTGTGTGTGTGTGTGTGTGTGTGTGTGTGCAAGCATAAAGTACAGCTCATTTATACCGCATTAAGCATCTGCACCCGTTCTGTTCTTTATCAGAAAGGTTCTGTAATAATACGTCGGTGTTAAAGAGCGTTTGCTCATCCTGACCTGCTCAGCTCTGAGCTTATAGCTTATGGTAAAGGAAGAAAAAAAAAGAAGGAGGATGATGGGGGGGAAATGGTTGCCAGGGAAACAAGCCTCTCTCCTGGAGTGTGAAGTTGCAAAGTATGCTCATGTAGGCATTTTGTACAGCGCTGGCGATGCGGGGTGTTAATGAAACGAAGCAGAACCCGGGGAAGCAGGCCGAGACATCTCTGAGCCTAATTTAAACAGGGCTATTGAATCCGAAAGCTGTATTTTAAAACATTTCCGTAAATAAAAAAACCCAGAGCCAAACATTTATTCAATTTCATGTTAGTCATGATTGTTGTGGGTACAGCTCAAGCCACACTAGCCTACACCGGCAACCATCGGCTTTGTTAACGATGTGGGAAGCTTTTATGCTATTACGACCTCGCTTGGCTGGCTATGGCATTATGAGTTGCATGTGGCTTTTCATACCCAAAGCTGATCCGTATATGAACTCACCTTGTGCCTAGAGAAAACGTACATGAGCCTGCCAGACTCTTCACGGGCAGTGACCAGAGGTGACCGAGTACCTTAGTAATGCGTAATAAACAGTCACTAAGGTGTGCAACTTATACAGCCATTGAAAAAATAAGAGACCACTTCAAAATGATCTTGTCTTACAATTTCTGGGCGTTTGTCGGACCAAAACGAGCAGTGTTGCTTTATTCTGCTTTAATTCTTGTTATAGTTGTTATAGACACACACTGTGAAACTGTGGAAAAAAATGATAAGTGATCTCTTAATTTCTTTCCAGCTTTGCACCCAGTTTTGCAGGTGCCGGCAAATTCATGTCTCCTTCGAGTCCATGTCAATGTTTGACCTCAGCTGTCCTGAATGAGCCAGTTGTGCATAATCAATCTGTACTTAATGATGAATGTCAGAGCCGTTCAGCACCGGGAATTGTGAAGTGGGTCACGATTGATCTCCATCTCGATGCTGTGAACTTTAAATAATGTATTAGAGCGCCGCGCCACATGGGAAGCCTTTATTTATAGCTTGACTATGTTTATCCGGCCTGTCTGAGCATTTATTAGCTGTATTATATTGTATTATCATTTTTTTTTATCTTGGGTTATAACTTGACCATGTCTGTTGTATTTATTTGTTCATTCCTTTTCTCTCTTTCTCCACTGGAAATCTTTCCCTGCGAGGATCCTGATTGCTTTTCCAGAGGAAACGTGCACAGTCCGTCCACCCCTTCTGATCACATGAGGCTCATCCGTTAGATGGCGCCCAGCCGATAGCGGTAGCGGAGCCGAGGTTCGACCCGGGTTGTTCAAAATCTCAGCGCTGGTGTGCTGGCGGAATATCCAGCCGCCCGAAATAAAAGCCAGGAGCAGAGAGCGCTTTCATGCAGCTGAGCTTCTTGAAGTCTAAAGCTTGCTCGACCGTGCACAGTGTCGTCTGCTTTATATATTTCGGCAGCTCCGGTTCCACGGCCTGCGGCAGTTATGTAAGGACACGACAGGCACAGGTACACGCCACCACCCACGAGGATGAAGAATTGTTAAGACGCGCTGTTGGAAAAGCCCGGCACACTTTCAGCATTTACTGATCTAGCTAAGCGCTCGGCGCACCGCTGAGAGGAGCACAAAAGAGACGAGGCTTGAGCTGTAAAGCCGAAAAGTATGACTGTTGTATTTTTATATTCTCATGCTGCCTCGTGTCTGACACATATATATTTCAGAGCTTTACAGACCGCACGACGTGTCTCCAAGGTGCACCAGATGCGCCGCTCATGTACTGCGTGGTGAGATGATTTATTATTGACGAGTGAAAGCCGCTTCTGAAGCTTCTCTGTACGCGTAGGAAGCAAAATCGCCAGGTTTCTTCAAAATAAAAAAGCAGATGTACGATGAGCTCTTGAATTACTCCTCACCTAGTTCTTCTGACTAGTGAGCTTGATCACGCGCAGAACATGTATGTATTTTGCATGTTCTCCCGTGTCTGCATGGGTGTTCTTTCGGAGTGAAAAGACGCGCTCAGGCGAGATGGAGCTTTTTTTAAAGCGACATCCAACAAGCTCATGTCGAATACTTTTATGTTCTACGACTAGGATTTATTCCCGTTGAACCCCGTCCTGGGTTCGACTCCCAAGTGGAGCAGCCTGGGGCCTCTCTGGGAGGAGTTTGCATGTTCTCCCAACGTTTTCTCTATTTTAACACCATCTGTTGTTGAGATGGGAGGTCCAGGAAGCTCACAGACACGATCAGACGTCCAAATAGTTTAGTACTGTTCATCATCAGTTCATTTTCTTTAACCCCTTATCCTAATTAGGGTCCATGACCTCCTGTACTGTAAAACAATAATCAGGTGGAAAGATCAGTTCACAGATCTCCTCATTTCCCAAATCTGACCAGCCGGAGCTCTTGATTTCAGCATGAGTCACGTCTGCTGAAGTTTCATGGCTGAACACCAGATTGCAACGCATAGAAACGTGTGAGATCTGTTCCTCCAAACCCACGAGGACTCTGAGAGACAGAACGAGGACTCTGAACCAGAAATGGGAAATTAAATAACCACATTTCGACAACCTTTCAACTTTAGTCCTTTATTGCGCGTAATCTTTCGAAGTGATGCCCATAAACGTCATTAATAATCGAGTCAAATAAACTTTGGGGTTTAATTGTGGTTGCCAGTTGTTTGTTTTTTCCAGTTTTGAGATGAGAAATGAGATGAGAACTTTGCCCGTCTGCTCCTGAACACGATGGATGCGATGCAGAAACGCAGCATTATTACCTGTACATCCTCCTCCATCACTTTCTTAACCGTGTTTCCAATCAGGGTCATGAGGGGTGGTGGCGGGGTGTTTTCGAGCCCATCCAAGCTGTTCAAAGGGTGAAAGACCCTGGACGGGGGTCAGTTTATCGCAGGTCATGCACACATACTGTTCACACACACACATTAATCTATACGACAATTCAGTGTCTCCAATTAACCCGACTGCACGTTTTTGGACTCCGGAAAGAGGAAACCCACGCAGATACAGGGAGAACATGCAAACAGAAAGGACCTGGACCGTCCCACCTAGGGGTCGAACCCGGGACCTTCTTACTGTGGGGCAACAGTGCTACCGACTTTCTTGGTTGCCAGTGTTTTGTTTCTCATTGGGGTCTAATTGAGCCACACATATCGAACATGATAAGAACTTTAAACAAAAAATGTTTAATTAGTGTCCGTGGTCACCCTACATGCTTATCGATTCAATTCTACAAAATAGTTCAGCCTGGTCAGCGTCATAGTGCGTCCAGTGCCACATGGAAACAATAGACGCGTGTCAAAAACACACTATTATCTGGGTTCCAATCTAAAGCAGTGTTATCTTACATCTAGAGCATTTAAAAACAGCTGCATTTTTTTATTTATCCGGGGCGGAGGAGGTAATAAAATACACAGCGCCACTGTAGTTCCTGACCACTTGTTTCAACAGCTTTGGGTCATCATTCTTGATTCATCGTGCCAGAGTGAACAGGAGCGCCAGGACGAGAACGGGCAGGAAGACGAGCAAGAGGAAGCTCAGCTCTACCATATACAGCACGACCAGCAAAATCACGCGGCAGCACCGGCGGCGTCTCTGCATCCTCCGGATGGCCTGGATGAGCCCACGAGGATGCTCGAAACACCCGCACACCCGAGTCGTCTCCGCCCGCAGCATCAGGCGCTCCTCCAGGCCCGAGCAGAAGCCCGTATGGACGTCCGGCTCAGACGGCTCTGTCCGGACCGGAGCGTGTGAAGTGTGATGAGCGGTATCCTCCTGAAGAGTGTGAACCTGCCACCGCAGAAGAGGGGTTTTCTGTCGGCAGAGGGGGCATTGAACCTGAGTGCAGTCGGGCGCCCGGGTCAGCATGGTAGACAAGCAGGACTGGCATAACGAGTGGTCACAGTTCAGCAGCGCCGCGCCGTGGGCACCCCGGAAGTCGTAAGGCTCGGTGCATATCGGGCATTCGTCCTCACATACAGACGTCCTGCTGGCTCCTCCGCCTGCTCTGTCGGTCCATGACACGACGTCCTGAACGTCTCGAGAAGCTGGTTTAACAAGCAAAGGCTGACCAGATGAAAAAATTTCCTCACTGTTTGGTTCTCCTTGAGGTAAAGACGAAGGAGTTTCGACCTCCAAATCGACCTTCTCGTCAGGGTTTAGAGTCTCCCGTGCAATCTCCTGATCGCAGATGTCGGCCATGGCTTGAGAAAGTAGACGGTTTGCTCCGTAAAAACCTGGCAGCGACTTAAACACGAGTACGAGCCGAGCAAGTGTGTGTTTGTTCAAGGGTGCAGTGGAACATTATGTATTCCAGCTTTCTTATCACTAAAAAGGTGGAGCAATTTAAACCTTCAATCCAAGGTCGGTGTAAAAGCTAACAAGCTCAAAATTAAACGAACACAATGTTAATATGACAGTGTTGTGAGACGCAGCCCAGCTAGTCGACTTTTAATATACAGTGGCGATTAGTTTAAAGAATTGAAAGTTTGCATTACACATTCTTCCTTTGAGTTGCTTGCATCAAATTTCTGATCCTGTCCTGATCTGGTGTAGCGGTGAAATACGCTAGCACAGCAGATCTGAGACTTCGAACATCAGCTCTGCCGTCCAGCTGGCTGGGCGCCTACATGAACAGTGACTGAAATATTGAAAAACTCATCCAAGGGACGAGGGATGAAGCGTCGGTCGGGGTGTGACTCTCCGTACACACAGCTGATGAGCCGGTGAAAAGACGCAGGCGGTACTACACACGTGTCGGAGGGACGGGGCGTGTCGGGTGCGGTGGATATGAATACTGAGGCAGAAAATGAACTCGAACACAGATTTACACTGCATTAATACATTCAAAATGCAAACAGAAGAGCAGCGGAGGCGTTTCAATTCTTTATTGCACCGTATTTTATTCATTTATAAGGTGGACGCGATCACGTCTGGTGGCTTCCAGGCTCCGTCTGTTATTGCTTACATTATCTCGGAGAGCTCTCCAGTCCGAGACGCGTTAAATAACCCTGATCGAGGCGCAATCGAGTCGAGCGTGAGCAGACCTTAAAGAATTAGTACGTCTTCAACGTGTCACAACCTTCCGAGGCACTTCAGCAAGGACGCAGGGTCCTTAAAACAAAGCTTTAAAAAAAATCTAGCGTCGACTTGGGTATAGATTTTCTGAAGAATAAAAGAAAAAGTCTGAATATTTTCAGCTCAAGTCACAGCAGCAGAATTTAATCCTTTAATGGGTTCTTTCCTCCAGGAGCATTTACATAATCGTCCAGTGCGACCAGTGTTCTTGTCGTTTGATGAACAATTGCATAGCATCTGTAAGAGAGAACATATTAATACGGGATTCTTCAAGGAACACTGATTAGTGAATCCTGATCTGTCTTTATTTATTATTTTATTCATAATTCATCCATCCATCCACACAGACAATCACAAAAGTGTCAGAACCCAAATAATCCCAATAATCTTTGTTTATATCGCATTATAATATTCAGTGAGGTTTTGGTCTTTAGCTCTTACAGATCCTGGTTCAATGATGATTCTCAGTCACGAGATTTTAAAGTCCCGTAAGATGCATTGTCCTTAAACCCTTATCCTAATCAGGGTCTGTAGGGGTGCTGGAGCCTATCCCAGCTCTTCAACGGGCTCAAGGCACACAGTAACACCCTGGATGGGTGCCGGTTCATCGCAGTTTACTAAAACTTGTTTGTAATAAAAGTTTGTTAATCTGTTCAGCCATCCGTCCGTTCGTCGTTCATTTCTCTTCGACTCATCCATCATGGTGTTACCTCGAGCCCAGGCTGTGTGTGTGTGTGTCCGCTCAGAAGTCGAGTGTGTCGTGTTGGAAGCGTAGACGTGGGCTGTTCTCGCTATAAAACTGACTGAACCAGCGCCGGTGCTTCTGGATGGCCGAGTCCTCCTTCACCAGCAGGGGATTAGAGATGTACTTCTTGTTGTTCCAGATCATCACGTCCCGCTCGAACTGCCACGGCGGAGGCAACAACATGAGTTAGTGATCAGAGGAGGTCTACGGTGACCAAAATAACCATTTTCGGTGTTGTTCGAGTAGGTCGAGTCTCAGCTCTGCCGTCCGACTGGGCTGGGCGCCTACATGAACAACGATTGGCTGTTATTCAAACTGGGTGGGAACCGAACCAGAGCTGAACGATTTACGATTACTGCTGGCTGATGGATGGAGCCCGCACAGGGACGAAGGGTAACGAGTTAATCAGGCCGCGTATGTGTGTGCGTCTGCACACAAAGCTGATCCGTACCTGAACTCACCTCGAGGAGGTCAAAAGATGCACTTGGCTGCCGCGCACGTGTCGGAGGGGGAGTGTGTCTCGCTCTCGGGAATCAGGTCCGAGATCAGCATTAGTAAACAAACGGATAGGGCAAAAATAAAAAGCCCCAGGCGACTCTTTCCACAGACAAATGCCACGTTTGACTTCGGTGTGTATGGACTGCACTCCGGATTCGAACATCAGCCCGACGCAGGTGAGAGTTACCTGAATGCACTCCGCCCGCAGGATGAACTTTGGCACCAGTGGAGGAATGCTGCTTTGGTAGAAGATGGAATGTGATACGCACTGCACTAGCGGCTCGACTGGCGTCACACAGTGCAAGATCACACCCCGGCCCAGAAAGTCGTGATTGAACAGCAGGAACACCACACCTGGACCCACCTGCAGGGAAACACACACACACACACACACACACACAGCTGGATTGAGTCGTGGCCCGAATGTGAGGCATCCTGGCCTGGTTGCCTCACATGGGACGCTGTAGCTCTTTCACTCCCATGTAGAGTTTGCATGTTCTCCCTGTGTCCTCCCTGGGTATGAATGTGTGTGTGTGTGTGTGTGTTTACTTTGTCTTGGACTGGCGACCTTTAAATACTCTGGGTGCATTTAAACAGCCTTCGTATTTACTGGAACACTTCAGCACAACCTTCAGCATCCACACATCTCTCCCGCATCAACTGGTATAATTACTGTCACCATGGTTACGCACCCGAGCTTCATAAAGACGCCACACATCCCATGCACAAATAAAAGGAACGCTATAGGCGTGCGGTGTGTGAAGGGCAGGGTGGCAAACACACTTTTCCCCGCAATGCAGAACATCGCCTGCACGAATGTGGAAGAACTTATGGATCTTTATGTGGATGCTTGTTTTCATTCTCTTTCACAGAAGAAATAAATGACGCCTTTTGCACTCATAAATGTATTTGATCTTCAAGTACACAGATCCATAAAGGACCTTACATAATGTGATAAGTGCAATATTCAAATTATACAACCTATTATATACAGAGTAATAAAAGTGGGCCACAGAAATATGTATGCTTATGTATGTGACATATATGTAGCACATGTAATTCTATGTACATACATAGCATCATACTTACATAAATGACATGAATGTTTGAAAAAGAAACAATGTCATCTATAAATTTTAAACATTTATGCTGATATGTACGGATAAAACATATAATACCATATCAAATGTATGCAATGGTTATATTTTTACATGTACATACATGTTCATGTACATACATGTACATCTATTACATCCACATACATCTAGAGGATACATACTACGCCTTGTTGCTATAGGGGTATAAATTCAGTTCATTTTCTTTAACCCCTTATCCTAATTAGGGTCGGGGAGGGGTGCTGGAGCCTATCCCAGCTTTTCAACGGGCGAAAGGCACATGGTCACACCGTGGATCCATCACAGGTACCAACAGGACAATTCAGAGTCTCCAATCAAACATGGTAGCATGTCTTTGGACCGTGGGAGGAAACCCGCAGTAAACCCACATGGAGAACATGCAAACTCCACACAGAAAGTCTTAGATCGCCCACCCGGGGATCGAACACTGAACCTTCTTGCTGTGAGGCGACAGTGCTACACACCGAGCCTATACTAACATAGTATAATAAAGTATTATATAGTGTTTTGTGGTTTATTGCTAGCCTGTATGCTCTTGTCCTTGTCTGTGCTTCATAAAAAGAGGGTTTTAGGATTTAAAAAAAAACCTCAAGGCCATAAACACGTTCAAGATTAATGGAAACGATTTATACTTCACGAATGCCCCCTACCGGACACCTGCTGTTATTACCTGTCTGGCCACTACGTTCACATCCAGAAGAGGCCAGTGGCGTCCGAACACAGTGAGAGCATGTTTGACCAGCATCTGAGAGCAATGCTTATTAGGTTCGGCCTCTGGATTCCATTCCACCTTATAAAAACATGCACAAACATACAAAGAAGTGAACAATTTACTTAAAGAGGAGTTACAAAGACTGGATTTATACTAGACCAAGTTCCTTTTGTGTATTCACGTACTGAGCCATTAAATCTGATTCTCACACACATCAAACAACAAGCTGCGTAAATTTACATTTTCCAGTATTTATCTTACATATTATTCTGACAGATTCGGCCAGTTAAGGGCTAGTTTCCTGCGGGCTCACCTTCCAGTCGTGGCGGATAAACTCCCAGGTCTTACTGTTGGTGTAGCGCAGATCCACTCCGCTTACGATGCCTGGTGTATGGAGATGGGCCAAGTGCGCAATGTCTGCAGCGTTCTCTGGTATCTCCTGTACGATTGCAGATTATTTAGTATATAATATAGACCAAGAATAAGTTCCTTCATTTTCTTTTTATATTATTATCAGTATTATGTGATCCGCATCCTTGATTTAGCATCTTTTTCTTTTCTTTTCTTTTGTTTTATCCTGGATGCCCTTCCTGACACAACCCTGCCTATTTATCTGGACTAAAATGCACCGATTTATGCATCCTAGTGGCTATGTACCTTTAGGACAATTCACCCGGAGGAAACCCACGACATGAGGAGAACATGCAAACCTTGCATGCAGGACCTTCTTGCTGTGAGTGGACATCGCTACTCACCAAGCCACCGTGCCGTCCTTTATTAATGCCCCTTAATATTCCTAGATTTATGCAAGCAATGAATATTGATTGAAAACATTTTTTAAATGACCTGGGAGGGTCATGACTAAAGCACGCCCCCCTCCGACATACGTGCAGTACCTAGCGTTTTTTCTCCAGCATGAAATCCATACGCAGGTCAGTATCCATGTCCAGAGAGTCATGCACCGATCCCCATTATCCCACATGAACCAGCCAGCAGAGCCAACCTTGCATAAACCGTATCTAATATATTGACCACGCCCATGAAGCAGTCACCTCTATGTGAGCGTTGATGAAGTGCTCAGTTCGTCCGCGGTACACCCACTCCCCACTGCTGATCTCTTTCTGCTCAGGAACCATCCAGCCAGGCTCCTCTCCATCACAGTGGAACCAGACCAAGACCTGGCTGTTAACCTCACGGCTCAGCCAGCGGCGCACCTTGGCAAACTCAGGGACTGCCAAACACAACACAACACACACCTCTTTTGACTTCCACTGTCTGTCTGTCTGTCTGTCTGTCTATCTCACAATTAATCGTTTTGATCTCTTACCTTTCTCAGCGTAGGGAATTCTGACACACTTTCCATCTTCCCCACGGAACTGCCATCCGTGGAAGGGACACTCTATGCAGTTCCCCACAACTCTGCCCCCGACAGCCAGATTGGCACCTAGATGAGGGCAGTAGGCATCTACCACATGGGCCTTTCCGTCCTGACCTCGGAACACAGCCACCTGCTCACCTGAGAACACAAATTCATTATCTGATCTTGTCTGGTCTCCTTCTCAAATCTCCAGGAGAACCGTACATGACATGAAGAGGGCAGCACTGTTAAACACGGGAGGGTATTACTTATCTAATTTAGGTCAGCCTTGAATCTGGGACAGCAGTGAAGAGATGAAGTAGAGGGAGGTGTGAAAGAGCGCGAGAGACAATGTGAAGAAAAACAATTAAGACTGAGTCCATATGTGACGAAAGCATGCTGGATTTTCTCCCTATCAGCAGGGTTAGAATGTCCTGAACCTCTGAGATATCCCAACGTTGAAACAGATATTACTAATGATTATTACAAACTGAGCTCATAATCAAAAATGACGCCAAGAATCCTGGCACATTGTCTGGCCTCCGAGCTCAGAGGTTTAAGATAACCCTTAGTCCCATGATTGTGTCTTGCTTCTAACAAACTTCTGTTTTTTTTATTCATACACATATCGATAGCTCGCTTATGTGATTGAACAGTGAGTCCATAAGCCTGCTGGCATTTAGTGATATGCTGATATGAAGCTGCGTATCATCTGTGTACTGGTGGTAAACACTAAGCTGAAGTTAATGATGATGATACAGCAGGCAGTGGAAGAACATACAATGAAAATAGCAAAAGTCCCATTGAGGGACTCCATAGCTAATTACCTTATGTTTTGAATCACAGTGATCAGTTTTATCACCAAAACATCATCCTATCAGGATAACCCTGGCAATTCTGTAATAATACTCTATAGAATTGTCTAAATACCCTATAATAACTCTAATTGTCTAGTGTTCACTGGTCTTTGGGTAACTTGAATAACTGTGAGTGTCTGGATGAAATGGTAACTCATGAAGAGAGACTGAATGAATGAATTTATGAATGAATGAAATTCAGACCTGCTAAAAATGATATATATATAGCACATGCATAGCAGATAAAATAAATTAAAACCCACATCAGCCGTCGCTCTGGTACCAGAGAACTGTCATTGAGGTGACCTCAAAACGTGCAGATGCAAAACTAAGAGCTATTTTTATACCAGATCCAGGCGAGAGGCAGAACACACTGTCATTTAAACTGAGTGAGTCAGACCGGATACACATTTGTATAAATATACTATAAATTAGGGGAAAAATGCACATGACAAGACAAGAGGAAAGGAAATGACCGAAGCATTCATATCTAAACCTTTCCTGATTATATTTGCATTTATGGCTCTCTGAAGTGAACACATACCCCAGCAATAATTCCCAGCAAAGCCCCTGATTCATTTTCATTCAATCTGTGATCAGCCCGGATCACGCCACCGTACCTCCACATCAGCTTTAATAATTCAGCTTAATAATGAACGTAATGTTGTTTAATTTCTGTTTTAATTGCAGCTGTATATTTTTGCAAACGTGCTGATTTCTGGAAGAAGCATTGGTGGTAAACACTAAATATTTGGGGTTATTTAGGACATTCAGAAGTGATGAAGCCCCAGTTTCAGAAAGCACAATCGGGGTTTTAGATTCGTGGGGTTTAGGAGTATTGGACTCTTGGTTAATTTAGAAAGGTTTTAATAAACCCGAGTGTATACTAGGTACCCCCCCCCCCCACACACACACACACACACAAACCAAGTACATTAGTGAGCCTTGGCTGTCCGTGGCCCTGTCGCCGGTTTACCACTGTTCCTTTCTTGGACCACTTTTTATAAATACTGACCACTGCAGACCCGGAACAACCCACAGGAAACCTTTGCCAAACTCGCCCGTTTTCTTCCCCGCATCTCACATCCACTTTGAGGATAAAATGTTCACTCGTAGCTTAATCCATCCCACCCACTGACAGGAGATGAGTTATTTAACTCGGTGTTATTTACTTCCCCTGTCAGAGCTCACAAGATGTTTGTAAAGTGTTTTTTTTTTGAAAGAGGAAGAAAAGAGAAACCCACGTCTGCCATTAGGAGAACATACAAAACTCGTGGCTAGTCAGTGGAGTTGGCAGAGTTGTAGGTCGTCAGGACTGGCAGTGATTTGTTTTTTTTTACGCTGCGTAACTTAAACCCAGGTGCCCAAGAGTCTGCGTTAATGTGCGGCAGCTACTCCATCAGCTGCGTCACTTTGACATGCCGCAATCTACACACAGCATTATCGGTGCATCCATACAGATGTCAGAAATGTGCTCGAATGTAGCCCATTTGTTTTTTTTGTTTTTTTAGAAAGTACCTACCCAGTACTGTCACGCTTTTGACATCCCCCCTGTCCAGCATGTGAGAGTCCAGGACGCGGTACCAGCCGTTCGGGTAAACCGGAGGTAATTCTCCAGTTTTGCGTCTCCTCCGAGCTTCGTTGGCAGCCCGGGCTCTGCAGCATCCGTCCTCGGTTAAATACCCCACGTCGTCCGGACTCCTGAGAAGCTCCAGCGGAGCGAACAGGAGCCGGTAGATCCAGCCCGCGGCCAGCAGCAGAGCTCCGGCCAGGATGCAGGTCACCGCGCGTCCCGGAGCTCCGGCCAGGCCGGTCTTCCTCCACAGCTCGGGATAACCGAACCCGGTACCGAACAGAACATCTGACGGATCCCGGACGTGCAGCAGGACCGCGGCGGTGAAAGCGATCACAGCCGCGATGAGAACCTTCAGCAGCTGCGAGCTGACTGGACCCGCCATGCTTCTCCTCCAGTACCGCAGTTCCACCTGTCCTCCAGTCCTCCAGTCTCTGGCACACTGCAGTCACGATCGTTACCCCCCAAAATTCCCGAGCTCCTTTGACAGAAAGAAGTGAACCGAGCATGGCATGGAGGATTCACAGGGGCGGTTCCGGGGGTGTCCCAGGGGTGGGATGAAATGATCAGTGACGCCAAGTCGCAAAGCTGCGTTACATCTGTCCTAGAATATAAAGTTAAGAATTTAAATGTATTTATCTTTGGTATATCATTATTTATTTATTTATTTTTATCACGGTGGGTCCGGAGCCTATATCTTTTGGGGCGGTAGTGTAAGCTACACAACACAAGCTGCTCTTTTCTTGCGTTCTCACAGTGTCTGCGTGGGTTTAGTCCGGGTACTCCGGTTTCCCCTCACAGTCTAAAAACATTTAAATGAGGGGAATAGGGGATGCAAACTTGTCCGTCAGTGTGTTTGATGTATATTTGTGTACTGATGAATTTTGGGAAATGACTTACTACCGTTCATGTCATGAATGTAACCAAAAGTATCAAAACACACACACACACACATTCACAGCCAGTGCAATGTCTTTGGACTCATTCACACCGGCATGCCTTTGGACTGTGGCAGGAAACCGGAGCACCTGGATGAAACCCACAAAGTCACGCAGAGAACATAAAGATCCCAGGACTATAATTCAAAAGCTCTATAGACGTCCTATAGCAACACCTCCGTTTGTGGACGTGTCTACAGCTGGCATGGAGATTGTTGTGATTTGGTATCCGACACCCAGTTGTGTGATTATAATTATGTGATATTCAAAACTTACTTTGTTCCAAGTGGACATGCCTGGACCACTTCAGCGTCGGCACATCAGAAACACAACCGTGACCAGAATGACCAGAATAGAGTGTACGTACGTTCATCAGAAACCCGGATCAGTTCACGGACTTAAGCCAGAGAAAACAAGGTGAAATTGTTGGGTAGACAAGAATTGCTATCACATGCAGCGCATTGGTGAATTTAAAGGTCGTTGAACCTTGTGGCGTAGCCTCCTAAATCCTCCTTACCTGGATTAGCTCAAAGGAAAACTCAAACAGTGATTTTCTGGTCAGATGTAAACCACTAACTACCAAAACAGGTCGGCCAGGAATCACAATCGGCTAGAACACGAGTGACACCGTCCACTCTCAAGCAAGTCTTAAGGAATAAATTAACGAATAGCAAACACTTTAATCAGATATTTTATTAGGATCAGTTATTTGGTTTGATTTTTGAGACGTGGAGTTTTTTTAGTTGACGTTGGGGAAGCTCACGAAGGTGCTGGTCCAGAAGTGGACAAAGCGAGTTCTCATTCTCTGCTTCACAGAATTCTTTCCCATGCTGTTGTGGATGTCCACAAACTGGTGACCTTCTGCGGTGAACTTGGGCCAGACTACTGGCACTTCGGACTCGCCTTTGTTGGGGTCACTGCGAGAAACAAGTAGAAGCTGTCACTATGATCACTATGATTTTTATTATTATTATTATTATTATTATTATTATTATTTAAGACCAGTGTATTATACCCAGTCCTGGCGAAGTTGGTCCAGTAGGCGATCATGTATTTGGAGACCCTGCGGTGTTTGGGCCAGTAGGCCAGAGGAGTCGAGAAGGGCTTCCCAAACATGTACTGAAGGTCATCGGCGTGGTCAGCCCCCATCCAGCTGGGGTTAGTGATCAAGCGGTTGGGTTCTGAGAACAGGTACGAGTAGGTATGGGCCGTCCTAATAAAAAAAATGTAATGAGTTTTAACACACAAACACACACAAACACACACAAACACACCCACACCCACACCCACACACACACACACACACACACACACGCACGCACACACACACACGTATGTGTTATAAGATAAACTTTTTCTCATTTTCAACTTACGTTTTATTATATTTTAATAAAAAGCAAATTTCAATACTTATAATAATAAATAATACTTATAATTTCTAATGTATATTTTGAACTAATGTGGCTGAGCAGTCGCTTGATTTTTTTCAAATGCACTGTATTATTATTAATATTTTTTGTACTTAGGAGATTCTTTTTCACCCACTTGGCATTTTTGGCATGCAGGTACAGGGCTGTTTGGGTTGGCACCAGGAAGATGTAGTCTGTCTCAATGTCCACGATGGTTTTCTTGACGCTGACCTGGTCAACCTTGCTTCCCCAGTTAGCACTGTACTGCTCAAAGGCAGCTTTGGCGGCTTCCGGACCTTTCTCGCTGGTCAGAGCTGTCAGGAGACTTTTCACATCTTCACTGTGAAAAAAAAACATGAAGCAGAACATCTTAAGGTTTATCTGACGCATAACGTGAATGAATCTGACGAGACTTCTCATTTATAGTCGTCAGAAGCAGAAATCACCGACACAACATTAGAAAACATTATTAGTAGTAGAATTTGGGGACCTATGTAAGGAATGGAGTTCCATCACGCCAGGACAGGACCCAGTGTGATTCCACAAATACTCTACACATAAAAACACTCACACGGGCGTGGTTTGGAGCGGCAGGTTGATGGAGGCGATATCAACTGAAGCGAAAAGGTGACCATCCATGTCATTGACTCCTGCCAGGTAGTCGATCTCGGCGGCATTACCGAACAGCATGCTGGGGTCGTCGGGCAGGAAGTCGCCATCAATCACAGGGGAAAGCTCCAGGTTCTTCACTATGGGGTCTAGAATAATGTTTATGCTTTTATTTACAGCCAGGATTTGAGTCCGCGCATGATACTGTGAGCTTATGTGATCTAAAACTGACATGCTTACTTTCTGCACTTCCTTTCAGGTTAACAGGGCCGGCGAGAGTCAGCTCGACGGGGTCGGTCATCTTCAGGCAGTCCGCCATGCCCGCATCAGTGGGGCAGCCCAAGCTTTTAGCGACCTGTCAGTGGATTATGTCGATTGTTACACATTTTGTACATGAAAATGCATATATAAATAGATTGGTATACAATATTCCTAACCCACAGTATATGTTGCACAGCTTATGTTCCGTTATATGCTGATGTTTGCACAACTTTTGTATTCTATGTTAATTTTTGACATTTTTTTATTTCTATTTTAATATAAATGTATGTTTAGTTAATTTCCTATTAAGGATGTAACGATTCCGATCAAATCGATATGAATCGATTCGCTTGGGGAATTCGGTTTGAATCGATGATTCATTTAAGATGAATCGATATTCATTTGAAACAGCAGGGGGCACAGGCGCTATATTCTTTTAGCACAAAAAAAGGAATCCAGTATTCTGTCGACTTTATTTTCCTTATTTTTTTTGTTAAAGAAAACTTTGTTAAGTTAATAACAATAATTTGTCCTCAATTTCATGTCGTTTAAAAAAAAACAGGGAACAATCGTATCGTGAATCGTATCGTATCGTGAGAAAAGTGTATCGTTACATCCCTATTTCTGATACTTAATCACTATTGTGCCTGAGCAGTCATAAAAGCATTTCACTCCTGGTTGTACTATGTATGACTCCGTATGTAACAAATAAACCTAGATTTTCAAATGATACCGTGGAATCATCCATTCAAACCCAGTGGATGGCAATACGTTTGGTATAGGTAAGAAAATTATTGTTTTACCTTTTCAGCAAATGACCTAGGATTCCTGTTGACAGCCCAGGAGCACAAGGCGACGCCACTTTGGGAGATGGCTCGTCGGATCAAGCCTTTATTGTGAGGAGAGAGCATCTGCACAGAAGACACAAACACAGACACAACTTAATCACTAAAGGAAAAAGGTTTCCTAGCAAATGCATAGAGAAAAAAATCTCATCCAACATTATGATCTGTACCTGGAAGCTTACGCTGGCGGCTCCGGCAGACTCCCCAAAGATGGTGACATTGTTGGGATCTCCTCCAAAAGCCTTGATGTTCCTGTTCACCCAGGCAATAGCAGCATGCTGGTCCCACAGACCATAGTTTCCTAATAAACATATTCTAATAATGATTAATACACTAAAACTATTTATCTATGTGGACGTGTACACGTACTGCTCTGTAAGCTCTCACCGGGTAAATCGGACTCTCCTGTGCTGAGGAATCCGAGGGTCCCGACTCGGTAGTTGACCGTCACCACGATGACGTTCCCGCGGTCAGCGATCTCGGTCCCATCGTACAGGTAGTTATTCAGGAAGTTCGCACCCTGAGAACCTCCGACCAGAAAGGCACCGCCGAAGAAGAACACCATTACGGGGAGGCCGGTTGAGACTACAAAAAAAATCCCCCCATGAGTTCACAGATGTCAAGACTTATATATAGAAATATTTGGTAAGCTGTATTCTTACTCGTACGGCCTTGGGGGACCCAGATGTTGAGGTACAAGCAGTCTTCGCTGCCACGGGTTCCAATCTGGATCAGGTTGAGTTGCAGGCATCTTGACTTGAAGGCTTTGGCCTTTAGAACTCCTGTAAAAATAAAAATCCCATGCAGTTGCACTCAGTACGAAAATTCAAGGCCTCTGCTGATTGTGCAGCACTCACACAGGGCAAACATCTATCAAGCCCCATTTACCTTGGACAGGATCAGATTCTTAGGATTTTCTACAGCATGCATGACGAGTTTACGTTAATATTTTCAGCTTCTAGTAAATGGCTTTATTTACAGCGACTTAAGTGATAGTTACAGTTTACAGTCTGGTCGTTTATGTCTTAAGGGTCTCGCTCAAGAGCCCGACAGTGGCAACCAGGCAGCAAAAAACCTTCTGCTTACGAGTCCAGTACCTTAACCGCTAGGCTACAACCTTCTTCATCTAGCCGCTCTCTGGCTCACACATCAATTCACACTTACCACTCCAGCCAGGGTGAGGAGTCGGCTTCTTGAATCGGCCCGGTGGCGCAGCAAACGGGATTCCCTTAAAGACATCCATGTAGCGGAAGAGTCCCACTGTTTGATCCGTTCCTTCGACCATCCCTCCCTCTGTGTACACCACGCCTAACTACATGGAACATACGTTTGTTATATAAATCATTTTTGAAAGTTTAACACGATGTGCAGTAATCCTACAGAGATTTACATGAGTGTATACTAAACGTGATCCCGATGGTGGTTCCTCATAGTCTCATGCAGCAGACATGATCAGGATAAAGACCTGACAGACTTTGATAAGGGCAAGATAATTATGGCCATGAAGGGAGCGTGTCACAACAATTGTGGCTGCTCAGTCACGGGCAAGAGAACGTACCCAAGCTAAATCGTGTCCACCATCAGATGCACATGCAGTTGGGACGTGGGCATTAGAACCAGACGTCAGAGCAAGGATATTGTATCCGTGGAAGAGGCCACGATGCACAATAAGTCAAGAACCTCATAAAAATAAGAAGTGGAATGACTTGCTCGTAACGTCCTAGTACCACATACAACACGACTCCTTAAATTTGTAAAATCTACACTTTGGTGTATTATAAAGTCTACAAGCCCATCGGTGAAATATATATCTAAGACTAGGGCTATTACACACCGGCTTTGCAAACTCACCGACGCTGCATTTGCAGCACCGAGGAAAAGTCCCAAAACAGCTAAAATCTCCAACGCAGCCATCATCACCCGCCAGAAACAGCCGTGAAGTCAAAGTTCTTCCTTTGGCTCTTATATATACCCTCTCATATCTGGGACTTCAGCGATATGGCACCACACTCGAATTTCAAGGACTAAACATGTGTATTCTTATCTTAATTCTCAGAGTTACAAAGTGCCAGGCCAGACATGCCCTTTTTTTCCAATACTGCCCTCGTTTACTACATAATAAAGTAATAGAATATACAGTGGATCTATCTCCAATATAAATTTGTTTTTAGATCAGAAACTTCTTATTCTTTAAGCTTGAGAAGTCAGTTGGAGCGGTAATGCGAAGGTATGTTGAGGTTAAAGATGAAAACATTCCCTATTTTCATTCCTACATTATTTAGTTGAATGCTGAACTGCACGGCTGTGTTGTGCAACCATAGAAATAAATCGTTCACCAAATTATAAACACAATAATTTATTATTACAAGTAAAAAAAAAGCCAGCCTAAACGTCCACAGCTTTACATGTAATCAAGCATCTCCGTCTCCATTTCATTTTCACTCCCTTCAGACGGCTTGTATTCTTCTCCATCGTCATTATCATCAAAATCATCATCATCTTCATCCCCGCTGTTCTCTTCTATCTTCCGCCCCGCCCGGACCGGTCTCAGCTTCGGGGAAGAAAGCGCTAAATAAAGGCAGAACATCTTACTGTGAATCCGAACCATCACAGTTACAAGTAGTTTATAATAAAGAGTTATTATGCTTGTTTGTTTTAAGCCTTGGGAATCCCTGACCATTTCCATGGTAGGAAGCGGCAGTGTTGGGTCTGCTGTGTCATTGTTGCCTTACTACTAATCTGTTTCATCTTTCACCAAATGAACTATATCATTTGCATGTTCTCCTCGTGTCTGAAAGGGTTTTCTACATAAGCTCTAGTTTGCTACCACAGTCAAAAACATGCACTGCAGACACTTGGCTTATAGAGGTGAATGTCTGTGTGTGTGTGTGTGTGTGTGTGTGTGTGTGTTGGCCCTGGTGTTTCTGTGTGCCTTTCACCCATTGAACAGCTGGGATAGGCTCCACCAGGCACTAGAACAATAGTCATGAATATAAATCTTAATTTTCTTAATTTATTAGTGGACGAGGATCATAATTTAAGGCACTAATGGTGTTCAGTTTTGGCAGCAGAAGTGCATTATTGTAGGTTTGTTAGAAATTGTACTGAATTCAATACATAATTACTGGAAATAATAACAATGCAACATCGTTGTGGAAGAAACTTACAAACAAGTTTACTGAAAACATTTTATAAGACTCGATGCCAAACCGAAAATAGCAGTGGAAAGAATGCAGGTGCTGTCTGGTTAAAAAAAAAGCTAGTCAATATTTAACTAGTCTTCACTGTGCCAGATGTTCTCTTTAATGAGACTGAAGCCTAAAACATGTGAGGCGCTTTGGCAAAAAGTTAGGTGGAAAGTCTAATTGGGTCGTTGAAGGTCCCCTGCTTTAAGCTACTCCAGCTAAGTTTGCACCGTTTCGCCCCCCTGTGCAAAACTCTGTGTGTGTGTGTGTGTGTGAGAGATTACCAGACTTCCTGGATTTCACTACTTGGGAGATCATCGAGGAAATGATGTTCCTGAGCTCATCGGCGGTCCGCGGCATACACCAGCCGTCCCGCTCGTCACACGCGTCCTCGGCACCGTCGTTCTTGTGAACGATGTCATGAATTCTGCCGAACATCAGGGAGCAAGCGCGCTATTTAAAACAGCGGATCAAAAGCTCGGGACCACAGACATACTACGATTTATGTTCGAGAAATCTTCATCCTGACTAATGAAACGATTTATGGCTAATCGGGCTCCAATGTCAGTCTGATGTTTAACCAAGCTAAACACTGCCACATCGGCCCACTGCTGCGTTCTCTGCACCGGCTTCCTGTAGCTGCACAAGTTCAGTT
>JAYDZG010000014.1:1517966-1534365 GCA_034509265.1 Microcambeva bendego
TCTCATTTTTGTAATTTTCTTTTTATTAAAATATCTTAAAAGAATGGAAGGGACTATTACAGAATTAGCTATTTAGTGAAGTACAGTGTTAGTTATTGTTCCAAACCTTATAAATCAATAGTTTCTGTTGCAAATAAACTACACCATTGAGGTAGATGTGACGAAACTAAATAAGATAAAAAGAAACGAAATACTTTACAACTTTCTCTTATGGTTGGATCACGGGTTCAAATGGAAATAACTTTTACAGTAGAAATGGGGAGATTTTTAATAATAAAGAGAGTGGGATGGTCATTTATAATTCCTGTATAATTCAGCCTTTTAAACCAAATTTGATAAATAATTTGTCTTTTCTGAATTCTTAAGGAATAGGTTAGACTTTCCATAACAAATAAAGCAAAAGTCTTGTTATATTCTTGAGATTTTCTCACCGGGCGGTTTCTGTGACCTTCCCAAGATTGAAAACACTGATTTGCTTTTTATGATGTTATGCTTTGCTGTAAATGAATAGAGTGAATACTAAACTGCATGTAATATAAACAGGAAACTTGTTTGCATGGTTTTATTCTTAATTAATAGTCATTATTCAGATAAGATTGTTTTTGTTGGATTCAAAGTGCTTTTGTGTGAAAACATGCAGATGCATATCATGGTTTCTAGAGGTTAAATTATCTTATCTAGAGCCTAAGTATCTTACATTCTGTTAAACACGTTCTAACTCCTACTGGCTGGCTAGTACATAAACTCCTTACCCTACATGGATCGTTTTAAAGTCGTGCTCACTGTCCCCAACCTGGCAGTAAACAGTAAGAGTTTCTTATTCTGAATAAAGTGGTTTAGTAAAAGTCACTACAGAATAAATTGAGTAAAATAAAATATATGAGTGAGTCTGAAGAACAAAGCTCGGTTCTCTTGTGGACATCCCCAGCCAGCTCATGGATCTGATCAGGTCCATCTCCAGCAGCTCATGGATCTGATCAGGTCAATCTCCAGCAGCTCACTTGATCTAACATAATTAAGTCTGTTTTAACAAAGCAGGTGTTGATAAGCATCAATAAAACCAGACTCGCATGAACAGAACACAAATGTTCTAATGAACAGTGAGGAAACTAAACTACTTTGAGCACCGATGTTATTAGTATTTATCCTAATGTGGTGTTTTACTGAGAAAATAAACACTGAACGTTTTCATTCTAATTTTCTCCCGGTGCCTAAGACTTTTGCACACTACTGTATATATTTTTTAACAGAGAGAAATGACCTTGTAGTCACCTGAGATGTTCATCTAAGAAAAGACATTTGAGAAGTGTCCACACTCACATCATACGGTTAACATTCTTATTAACATAAACCACCTCACTGAATAATTAATGATGTCACACAGGCCACGCTTGAGGTTTTTTTGATGAACATCTTCCTGCCTGGAGTACAAATTGGTAACGAGTCAGCCGAGCACCCCGAGGCTCTTCTGTATATCTTCAAAATAAACACACTACAAGATGTCACGCTTCCCTTCTTATTTAGTTTAGCTCCCAAGCACGTGTGTGTGTGTGTTCGAATTATAAGGAAAATAGAAAAGCAATAACTCCTGATCTGATCTAGTATCAATCGAATGTTTTTCTTCTCTCCACCTGTAGGTACTGGCCTGGTTCGAAGAAGGAGAGGAGACCATTACAGCTTTTGTTGAGCCTTTTGTAATATTACTAATTCTTATAGCCAACGCCATCGTAGGTGTCTGGCAGGTAAGTTTACTTTTATTTACTTTTATTCGGCATAAGTTGCTACGTTTATAAAATGTTTTTATATAAAAAAAAATTATTTGGCTTGTCTTCTGATACTCTGTGGCAAGCAGCGCAATGGCTAGGTGGGTAGTGCTGTCGCTTCACATCCCAAAGATCCTGGGTTTGATACCCACGTGGGGGTGTCTGGGTCCTCTCTGTGTGCTAGTTCTGCCCGTGTCAGGGTGTGTAAGTTTGTGTGTGTGTTTGTGTGTGTGTGTGTGTGTGTGTGTGTGTGTGTGTCTGCTCCATCGCCCTGTCCAGAGTGTTGCTGTGTGCCTGGTGACTATTGAAAAGCTTGAATAGTCTTCGGGACCTCTCGGACTATTTGCTACTGTCAGTACGGTGGCCCGGTGGGTAGCACGGTCACCTCAATTCCCTGGTGGAGTCCAAAGAAGTCCTCTTTATGGTGGCATGTGGTTGTCCAGTGGTTATTCGAAGCTTTGTTATATTTCGGTGCTTTTGAGTCCGATTCTTCTGTATTATACAGATTATTTATTATCTAAATCAAACCTGTGCACTATTATTGACCTCTTTACTTTAATACGTTATCACATTGTATTAAAATAAGAAGTTACTGTGTTAGGGGTAAATCTTTCTAGGGTAATGTTACGTGTATTCTATCAGAAAACATGGTGTATATTTTAAAATGGAATTATGATATAATGACTTTAATGCTTTCTTGCTGATACAGATCTTTTAAGTCTATATTCTCATGGCTGCCATCTGTAAAGTTTTCCCTGAATTGGTTGTGTGGGTTTGATAATTAACTCTGTAGACTAAATTTGCTCTCCCCATAACACGCCAGTTTGTGGTTTTGCTTTTTACCGTACAAGGACCCCAGATCTACGTCGTAGTTTAATCTGGGTAGGGTTTTTGCCATCATCTTTGGTATGCACTACGATTGGACCAGTTCCTTTTTCCATGAATGAAATTGGCCTTGTTTAAAAAAAAAAATAGAAATAAAAACACATGCGTGCTCTGCTGCTTAAGATCGCCCTGCTTTCCCGGCGCGGAGCCGAGGGCCTATTTTATCTGGCACGTCCCAGTGGCCGTGAAACCGATGTCCTAGTTTCTTCTCTGCCGTTTTATTTTAGTCAACACTCATTATCCTGATTGGCCTTCGACTCGCCAGCCTTAACCTGGTAAATTATGTCTTAAAGAAGACTGGCGGTGCAGCCATTTATCTCGTTCCTTACCCCCGTCATGTTCGTTTAGCCCTTCCTTGTTCCTCCGCTCGGTTAGGATTTAGGTCGGTGGGGAATGTTCTGCGCTGCTTTTATGTACTCGTCTGTGAAAGCCACCCTGCCATTGTTCACACTCGGGCTGGATTTTGGCCGGTAGTTCAACACACATTAAACATTTACTGTAAATAACTCGCGCTGTTTCTCAGCAACCGAGCCGGTGCTGCACTTTGCTCTTTTGCTATGAGTGTCGAAGATACGGCGTATAGGTTTGTCAGGTTTTAAACTCGGTCCTATCGTTTCTTATTTTCTCCTTGCGGGTTGCTTACTGAAGAATCCGAGCGGGTCTGAACTTTACCGTGTGCACCTTTAGGACTCGTACTTGGTTATCAAACAGGTTGGCTTGTTCTGATTGGATAGCACTTCGTCTGTGGTTCATTCAGTTGTTCAATAAGCTTCAGATTCATTCCTTGTCCGGATATCTTGAGCCACCTAAGCTTGGAAAGGTTTTATTTTAGGTGCATCATCATCAGAACACGTGTATGCAGTCTGTTTACTTTTTTCTGCAACTGTACAGGACCTACTTTAATAAAAGTATTATTAAGCTTTGGTTGAAACATTAGTTTTCTGGTATTACAGGATTTCCTGTAATGCAAAGCTGTCACAGATCCTGAATAGCCATGAAGCGGCTTGTTCATGTGTGTTCTCATCGTGACCCAAGTCACAAGCCCGGTGGAAGAGTCACACTCAAGTCCTTGGACCATTCGATCGAGTCGAACCTGATGGTTTTGAACCACGTGTAGATGTTTTCTCAGTCCGGCTGTGTGAGTGCAGCGTCTCTGTATTTCTTGGCTTCTGATCAGTCATGTTCGTGCTCTGGTTTCTGGGGTGTAGCTAACAGCCATCAGAACATCAGTAACATCTTGTCCTAGTACTGAGCGCAGCTGAACTGCCGTTACATGACGCAACAGGAAACAAGTTTGTATTTTAGGAAAGATACGTGAAGTCATTTTCCCACAGTATCACACTTGGTGTCGATGCTCCGAGTTGTGCAGCTGTTAATAAATCCCACTGTTCCACTCAGTTGGATCTATAAGCCAGTGAGTGTTTAGAATATTTATTGCTAATAGGCATTATCGTTATCACTTAAATCTATTATACGGTTTATTATGATGGACCTGACCGCCAAGACATTACAAAACAAAGGGAAGTAAGATGGTCTTAAAGAAGCTTAAACCTCCAATGTTGTTTCGTCCTGTGATTCATCACGACCGACTTTGGTTTCTTAATCTGATTCCTTGGCGCTCGGCAAGGTTGTAAACTTGAGCAAGAAAGGATTGTGGTTCTTAAGGAGTGGAGTTAAAAAAAACTTTAACCTCTGCAATCGGGCCAAAGATGTGTCACAGACTTTCAGTATTAAGCCTGTAAAAATATATCAAACTTTACACTCACGACCTGTAGTTGCATTATTTATATAATACAAAAAATCAAGTTACCCCTTGTTCTACCTTAAGAGCATTGTGCTGTTATTAATGATGAAGAGCACAATTTTAGTATTGGTGTATTTTTAGGTTTTAGCACCTTTAGGCCCGACCCCAAGACTCTCCTCCAGCCCCTTTAGTGTAGCCTGTGGCGTTTACATTAAACTCTTGATCACAGTGCTGCCTTCAAGCAAAGGTCAGTCATTCACAACTCTTCTACACCGACTCCGATTGGTCACTACGGCGTGGTCCTGGATGGTCTTGCTTGGAGACACGCCCTGTACGGTTAATGGCTAACTACTATTTGTAGCCACACCTTTGATGGCACCGATCGTAAATGTGACAGGAGTGTAAAGTTCCTTCAGGTTCTTCACTTGAGTGCAGCAAGGTTGTTCGACTGGCTACATATGTAGGGATCTATGGGTCAGATTATATACGTTGTAAATCCTTTTTTATTAACACGTAGGATCGTTAATCTTCAGTCTTTGACTCGGCCGTACGTGAATCTTACTGAAAAATAGTTTATTTTGCATTCGTAGCACTCGGCGGATCTCGAACCGACGACTTCCCGATCACTCATGATGGACATTAATCGCCAAGCTACCACTGCTGTTTGTTCAATGCCCAAAAGTTTCCTGAGTGGCTGACATACGAAAATAAGTGGTCCAGAATTCATCTCCAAGCACTTGCTGTCACTTATTGTGGCTAAATGTGGAAGAACCGGTTACAAAGCACACTAGCACGACTTACGCAACACTTTTGTCCGGAATAAAAAAAAAAAAAGTAAAGGATTTCATTAGAACTTTTTTTTTTCAGTTCATATTGTGTATGAAGATCTAAAACTGTATTTATGTGCCCCGCCCTGCATGGGAACATTGTGACGTTGTGTAATCCGCCCCAAAAGGAATGATTTTTTCCCCCTAATATTTCCATTATAAAATGTCTTTTTGTTGATGTAAAGACTTGGCTGGAAGTTTTTAATCTTGCTGCGTTTTGTCCGTCTTGCAGGAACGAAACGCAGAAAATGCCATCGAAGCCCTCAAGGAGTACGAGCCCGAGATGGGCAAAGTGTATCGGCAAGACAGGAAAAGTGTGCAGCGCATCAAGGCCCGAGACATCGTCCCGGGGGACATCGTCGAAGTCGCCGGTGAGACCCCGTTCCTAAATAAAGGATATTTAGTGCGTCCGTGTTATTTTGGGAGGAGCGTCGTCAGCTTGAATGTGTGTGAGCGCACGAGCTGGGTGTGGCTGCTTTGGTGAAGCATGCTGGGACATGAGAGAGATGAAAGCTGATCGGAGCTCTGCTCCTGATCGTGAGTGGGAGTCAGAATAACATCTCGGGTGCTTCTCTACCTGTAACCTCCTCCTTCATTAGTCTCGTCCTCAGCCGAGAACCCGAAACTGTAGGGAGTCGTGAGCAGATCTCCTGCATGGGGTGCTTAGATGGCCGACGCGAGCTCCCAGGCGGGCGCAGGCTGGCGCTGAGGACGAACGGTGAAAAACAAAGGAGACTCGATAGAGGGACTCATAGGGGGCAGGAAAGGAGGCATGACGGGAATGTTAAGTAGTGGCGAGCACAAATATGCCGATGCCGGTTTGATGAAATGTTCTTACTCGATACGTGCCTCAAGATTTGAGTCGACTTGAAGTCCAGGTTCTCTACTGTCGTCTGTTTAAAATGGGAGTGCAGAAAAAAAGATTTTTAGATACAGACTTACAGACTAGAGGATTCTGCTTCCAGAGCTTATGATGCAAGGTCTCGTGTGTGTGATCTACACATGGTACCGAATTTCGTCTCAGCTCTCTAACTAGAGGGAATTCTAATAAGTCATTGCCTTGTGAGTCAGGTTATTCGAACACGCTACTGGGAAATAACATTTTGCTTCAAAATACACTCGTACACTTTTATACACAGTATAAAGGAGAAGTCATGTCGCACTGAACTCTGGGATATTCTTTCTCAATAAGGCAGCCGTTCTACACCAAATCATCACTAGACATAGACGAGATATATTATAGTTAACACTCAAAACAATAACGTGCTTGAAATGTCCTCGCTGATAATATAATACATTAAAATACACTTTTTTTATACCTTGAATGGATCGAGAAATATAGAAACTATGCACATTATGCTCATAAGAATCCAAATCTTATTATTCATATCAGAATGGCAGTAACCCGGTACGAAGCCTTGCGCCATCTGCTGACTGAAAAATGGAATCGCAGGCATGAAACAACATGCCGAACGCCAGACCGGCAGAAATTTCACACAAATGGCACCAAACAAGCTTCTATAGGTGTGATTTAATAAATAATAAAAAAAATAAATACAGATTCTGCCTAATAAAAACGCACAAATCTGGGAAAAGTCATGAAATGACGGAGCAGGAATTTGATCGAGTGCGATTGTTTTTTCTGGTCGTTGCGGTCACATGACCGCCACTCGGCTCTTCTCGGTATGACTCGGTATAACTCGGCTCTTCTCGGTATGACTCGGTATAACTCGGCTCTTCTCGGTATTACTCGGCTCTTCTCGGTTTAACTCGGTCGAGGCAGCCAGGCGTAGAGAGCAGATAAATGTGTTCATAATCGTCCAGCTTTTTCTGATATTTGATGTTTTATAAATAGAACATACATAATAAAATTAATAATAGTTTTCGAAATCCTAGTGTGATTTCACTGTTTTCTAATCCAAACAGGAAAACCGTAGGTACACTAGTCACATTATTAGTTGCCATTTCTGGCATTAATTATCATCTCGGTGAGAACCCTCACTACCAATCAGTGACAACCCCCTCCCACTGCTCTCTTATTATGGATGCACAGGATATCTTAATGTCCCAGTTTTCAAGGTAGAAACATGTCGCGTCTCATCAGGTGGTTAATACACCATCACCATATTTAAATACCGTCATACAGCCCAACCCTAGACGGTGTACTGTCACAGTACTGTAAGGTGCTAAGTGCAGACAATGTAAATGTAGTACAGCCCCGATTTAATATGTAATGCTGCTTGATCTGTTTCATTCTACGTTCCAAGCCAACCTTGAAGAAGGATTTCTGAGCATATGAGGGTGCAAATTTCCAATTTGGTGTTTATATCGCCAATCAGTTAGCCAAGTGTGTCGGGAGGAGGCATCTTCTCTGCTTCAGCTCCGCTCTCATCCTGCGGTGTTACGTCACGGCTCACGTGTGAGAACCAGCACTGACGTACGTAGCTCGCCTCGTCAGAGGTGTCGACCCCGTCGGCACACTCATCCAGCCGCAGCAGGCACACGGCAAAAAAAAGTCTGAGTTTAAAGAACCGAAAGCACTTCTCTGCCGTCCCTCCTCCTCCTCCGGAGTGACTCATCGGTGCTGGATTGGATTGCAGCTTTTGTTTGCGGCTCTCTTGTGTGGCAGCGTGACCTTGGAAAACGGCGAGGAACATGACGCTGAGCAGACCCTCCCCAACACGGAGATGTTCTCCACAGCATGTTCCATCCGACTATGTATTAGTAATGCTGCCTGACCTGAAAAAGAAAAGGAAAAAAAATCACCCCAGCTTAGAAATGTGCCTAATTTTGAGCTAGTGTGATGTTTGGCTTATTATTTTAGGTGTCTGCTTTTATTACTGTTCGATATCGGCCACGTCACGCAGACAGTGATGGCCTAGCCGAAGCCTGTATGTGTAGACTTCCTACCAAGATACACAATGTTTTTTTTTTTTTTTAATATCTAGTAGTTGTCTTGACATTCCCACAATGTTCTGTGTATCAGTGCTCCCCCCTGTGCTGTTTCGCAGGTCTTTAAGTGCCCCTCTGCCCCCCCCAAATTTGCTTTCGCACCCTCTTCCAGACAACAACACATGTCCTGACAAAACGCACCTTCCGACATTGTGTAAAATCTGCCCGGGGCACAAATGGGTGACTGCTTAAAATAAATCAGTACTTGTCAAGTCTTGCCCCCATGTTATGCACCTTAAATGTCAAACTTAAAAGAATTATTATTATTAAGGACGGATAAAATGATGCTTGGCTGTGATTCTGTACTGATTTTAGTGAACTGATGTAAATATTTGACAGTTTTATTATCGTTTTTATGCCGGATGCCCTTTCCTGACACGACCGTCCCTATTTATCCGGGCTTGTAAGCCACCGTGCCTCCCAGTTGATTCTCTAAGTGGGTAGCAAGAAGGTCCTGGGTTCGATCCCCATTTGGGAGTCACGATGGCTAAGGGGGTAGCAAGAAGGTCCTGGGTTCGTTCCCCAGGTGGGACGGATCCCTTCTGTGCGGAGTTTGCATGTTCTCCTCGTGTTCCTGACATGAATGTAACCAAAAGTGTAAAACAAGACATTAAAATCCTAACTAACAACCCAAATAATCGTCATTGTGCTGTAATGATGGTTTATTTCTTTATGAGGTTCTACAGTCTTTCTTTATAAACCTAACTGACTAGGAGACGCGCTCCTCCTATAAACCCAACACCGAGTGGACAGTTTAATGAACTGCACTTTTGCGTGATTAATAAATGTCGTCGTGGTTTATGAGCTCACGTAAGCTCACAAGACGAGATCCTGGGTTCACATTAGCTTTTCTTATGTTACCGACCCCTACGCTTCTCGGGAAGAGCGATGCGCCGTCTATTCTAAGCTCCGACGGGCGCTGGGACGTACTTAAAGCTTTTTCCTCTTTCAAATGAGAGCTTGACCAGCTTGACCAGGCCTGGGTGAGAGGAACAGGTCCTGTCCTTCTCTGAAGAGATTTCTCGAGCACGACGTGCCATGTGCTGTAGTGTACGAAGTGGTTTTAGATTTTGAAATGCATGATGAGAAAAAGTTCCTCCCTTATTTATTTATTTTTAATATTTGCCTTTGATGGAGCTCAAGTTTCAGACTGATGCGCTCTGGAGCTACAGAGGAAATTCATTGTGAGGATTTTGTACCGGATCATGGTGGCTTGGTGCGTCTCACGATTGCGAAGCGGTCCAGGTCCCTTCGGTGTTGCCCGTTCCCACCCCCACAGTCTAAAACGTTCAGTGAAGTCGCCGAATTGCCCAGTGGCTGGCTGGCTCCCCGTCCAAGGTGTTTCTGTGTGCCTTGTGCTGATCGAACAGCTTGGATATGCTCCAGCCACCGGGAAAGGGGTGTACAAGAGGCGGATGTGTTTAAGAATGACGTTAGCGATGGTGCTGCCATATTCAGAGCATTGAAGTGTTTGTGGTGGGGCCGACTTTGAGTACTACTGTTGATCTTAAGATGTTTTCTGTTTTCTTTACAGTGGGTGACAAAGTTCCTGCTGACATTCGCCTCACGTCCATCAAATCCACCACACTAAGAGTGGACCAGTCCATTCTCACAGGTATGATCTGTTCCTCACTTTTATTCGGGGGGCCTTTGACATGAGTTGTCCACCAAGCACATACTTGGATGATTGGAGATACTGAATCGTCCATGAGCGTCGATTCACAGAGTTTAGGACGGCCAGTCCACATAAACCCCAAAAAGCTGCGGGTGACTCTAAAATGCAGGGAGAAACCTTTAGAGGAACCAGACTCAGCATGGACCTTCATCCTTCTCTGGTGGACTGGAGGATATTTTATACAAATCATTCCAACACAAAACTACATTAGACTCAAAGTTATAACCAGCAGAAATTCTGTTAATATATCCTGGAGTTCTTCATATGATTCTCCGTCTCTCTGTAGGTGAGTCTGTGTCGGTCATTAAGCACACGGACCCCGTCCCTGACCCACGCGCCGTTAACCAGGACAAGAAGAACATGCTGTTCTCTGTGAGTTTGATTTAAGAACGTATCTCGGCTCGACCACGTCTGTCCTCTCGGCGCCCGGGGTAAACCTGAGACGTGTGCTCTCTCGCAGGGTACCAACATCGCCGCGGGCAAGGCCGTCGGCGTGGTGGTGGCTTCGGGCGTGAACACCGAGATCGGCAAGATCCGCGACGAGATGGCCTCCACCGAGCAGGAGCGCACGCCCCTGCAGCAGAAGCTGGACGAATTCGGCGAGCAGCTCTCCAAGGTCATCTCGCTCATCTGCATCGCCGTGTGGATCATCAACATCGGACACTTCAACGACCCGGTGCACGGCGGCTCGTGGATCCGCGGCGCCGTCTACTACTTCAAGATCGCCGTGGCGCTGGCCGTGGCCGCCATCCCGGAGGGGCTGCCGGCCGTCATCACCACCTGCCTGGCTCTGGGCACCCGTCGCATGGCCAAGAAGAACGCCATCGTGCGCTCCCTGCCCTCCGTGGAGACGCTCGGCTGCACGTCGGTCATCTGCTCGGACAAGACCGGGACCCTCACCACCAACCAGATGTCTGTGTGCAGGGTAAGGAACGAGGAGTCGGGAGTTCGGATATATTCGGAGATATAACCAGAAGTTTGTTGTTCTCATGGGTTTTCAAACGTACAGGAGGTGGAATTGCTGTTCTACTTCTTAACCAGGGTGACTGGCATGGTAACGGTTCACCACGAGTCGGTTCAGAATCGATTCACCTCGGGCACGATTCGAATCGATTTTCACTTGCACCACGTTAGGCTCCGTTCGAAAACGCTTCGCATAGTTTGTATCTACATCATTAATTATTTACATCAACAAAAGACCGTCACAGATATTTTAGTTTTTAAGCCAAAATAATAAAAGGAAACTTTTGTTGGTCGTCCGTTACCCTCACCGCAGAACGGGAACACCCCACACGAGCTGCAGTTTTGATGCTCTGACCCTTACGCTCGCCTATTTTTCTAGCTTCTGACATTACTTTTGAAGTTACGGTGTTAACTCGCTGCTTAATATATCCCACCCGCTAACAGGTATAAAAATGTATATGGTTCACTCTGTAATGTTATGCCTGGACGGTGAAGGAAAAAAAAAATCACCGAACTCTGTTCCTGTGCCACGATCTTCTCTGAACGACCTTGAACAGTGTCTCGGCTTGACCCCATTTCTATCGAAGCCGGCGGTGTCTCCTCTTCTCCTCTCCCGCTGTGTCCTCGGTGTCTCTTTAATGATATTTAGCCACGCTTTCATCCCCCCTCGCGTGACTCCCAGTCTCACCCTCGCTCGCTTTCATTTGTGTCGTTTGTGCTCGCTCTCCCACTCCCAGTCTGTTCTCCGGTAATACAATCTCCAGCTTCTTTCTCCGCCACCTGCTCCTCTGTGAGTGCTGATCAGTATGCAGTAGTCCGTTAGATGCGGTAGGCTTACATAACTGACCTTGTGTTTAGCCTCTTTGTTTCTGGAGGCTGTGTGTATACACAAACACACACACACGCGTGTGAAGCTAGGGCTTGTTATAATGACGGAGCGGTTTCGATGCCTCTGGTTTGATTGGTGTAATAACCACCACCAGGGAGCCTAGACGATGGCTGAAAACAATTAACCTCCAAAAATTGTTACTGTATGTTAGATGCTGGTGAGAAGTAATCGATCCGAGTGTTTATTTTACCGCAATTGAGTGTTTGGTTGTCGATTTCATTGCTAGACCGAATGAATAGATGTAGTATAAATAGGAGGGCGGTATAAAACTGGGCCTAGATGTGCAGCGGAAAACCATAAACGTGAGTAAATCCGAATGGGGAAGATTTAATGTTTTTACAATAGAACACGGAACCGGTTCTGCACATTCTCGCTTCCCTTCTGCCGCTCTGTCGTATCACCGTGGAGACTTTCAGCTCCTGCTTTCTGCTTTCCTTCACCGGAACCTCCTCCTGCCAACTTGGCTTCTAGTTTTTACTACCTTTCAGCCAGTACTGACCCCTACATGACTCCCCAAACACGTGCACCATGGGGTTTTCTTATGAGATGTGCACCACCTGCTGGAGGTTTGATCTCATCCCTGCCGTGTGTGTGTGTGTGTGTGTGTGTGTGTGTGTGTGTGTGTGTGTGTGTTTCAGATGTTCATCGTGGGCCAGGTCGACGGAGACAGCTGCTCACTTAAAGAGTTCACCGTTACGGGCTCTACGTACGCCCCGGAAGGACAAGTGTAAGTCACATGATCTAGTTTTGACCAGATTAGATTCAGCTTTAATGCAGCAGTTAAACTAGAAGTGCAAGAGAAATGTTGTTTACATGCATTAATGCGGTTAATAGTGCTGCAGTGAGCGGTTACGTGACCTTAATGAGACCTGTACAGAGCATTAACAGATCCTGTATTACAGTGGGACCCTGAAACCAGAGTGTCAGGAACCTGTTCATGTGTTTCATGGTCCTGTAGAACTGCACATATGTAGGATCTTGTGAAATAATGGGTTTGGGTTTTACACTTAGATGCCGATAATAACAGGAGTTAAGGGGTACACGATCAAGTCCTCCTTTATTCAGCAGGTTCCAAGCGCATGTGTTGTGTTGCTCACTCGATTTAAACGTTTTCTTTCATTTCATCTCAGATTCCATGAGGGTAAACCGGTCAAATGCTCCAAATATGACGGGCTGGTTGAGCTCGCCACGATCTGCGCTCTGTGCAACGACTCCTCACTAGATTACAACGAGGTAAGAACAACTGTTGAACCTGCAGCCTGAAGACGAAATGAATCAAACACTAACATGTTCTCACGGTGGCTTAGTGAGTAGCACTGTAGCACAGCGAGAAGGTCCTGGGTTCGATCCCCAGGTGGGGCGATCCAGGTCCTTTCTGTGTGGAATTTAGCATTTTCTCGTGCCTGTGGGTTTTACTCCGGGAGCTCCGGTTTCCTCCCACAGTCCAAAAACCTGCAGCAGATCAATCGGAGAGACAAAATTGTCCATGACGATTAATAACCGTGTGTCATGAATGTAACCAAGAGTGTAAAACATGACGTTAAAATCCGAATAAATAAATACTTAAGTACATCTGCTGACTTCTTATAGTGTATAACTAGCCGTAGCTTCAGAAGGTCACCGGTTCAAACCTCACCACTTGCTGCTGTTGGGCCCTTGACTGAGGCCCTTAACCCTCATTGCTCAGATTGTAGCTGCTAAATGCTGAAAATGTAAACGAAATGGAGCCTTACATGAAGAATAATGTTCATAAGTGTGAACAAAGGTCCACCCGGCCCTCACTGGAGTTCTCTTTCAGGCCAAAGCGGTGTACGAAAAGGTGGGCGAGGCCACGGAGACGGCCCTCACCTGCCTGGTGGAGAAGATGAACGTGTTCGACAACGATCTCAAACGCCTGTCCAAGATCGAACGGGCCAACGCCTGCAACTCTGTAAGTGGGCCGCTCGTCTCGCACCCTGGACCGAGGTGAGGCGCGTCGTGGGCGGCAGGTCGGTCTTTGATCCCCGTCTGTTCTGTCGCTCAGGTAATTAAGCAGCTGATGAAGAAAGAGGTCACCCTGGAGTTCTCCCGAGACAGAAAGTCCATGTCCGTGTACTGCACCCCTAACAAAGCGCGCTCGGCCGTCGGCAAGATGTTCGTCAAGGTAACCGGACGTGCTAAAATTAAATCAGATATAAATAGAAATGTATTATTTATATAGAGCAGACTTTTGCACAGTGCTGTCTGTCGAGTAGAAATGACTGTGTAGCTGTGATGTTCCTTTCTCACCCCAACGAACAATTCATACCTTTTCTTTCGTTGAAGACACACAGATGCTTCTCAACCCGTTAAAATATCTAAGCTGGTTAAACATCCCAGGAGTCATCAGATGAGCCTGGTGCTCATGTTTCCATCCTCCTCGTGGTTTTCTCAATAATCATCATTGGTGATCATCGAAAATACGTATCCTGCTCTTTCCAGCTTCATATTCGTAGTGGGTGTATAAAGGGTCTCGCAATTACGTAATCATAATTAGCACCAGGGGCATGGTGCATTAATGCGGCAGGAAATGATTTCCCCCGTGGAAATTCCACCTCCCCTTCTCACTCGCGCTCAAATTAATAACGGCGTGCTGTGATTTCCACTCAATTGTAAATGCAGATGAGTTATCGTGTTCTGCTCAGTGACTGACGGCCTGAACGACGTGGAAATGGCCACCAGTGAAGAAAGATCTGCTGACTACCGATTCAGTTTAGAATTTCTTTTGTGTTGCTTTCCTGCTGTGGATGTCATATGGTGTGTGTCTGAGAGCTTAATGTCACATTCATTTAAATATTAAATAGATTTTTCCCTTGCATTTAACGTCAATGTGGGGGTTCTCAGAGAGGTTCAGATGGGTCCACAGAGGTACTGCGAGGTGCAGGGGTCCACAGAGAGAGTTCAGAAGGGTTCACCGAGGTCCTGAGAGGTATAGGGGGTCCACAAAGAGGTTCAGAAGGGTACACAGAGGTACTAAGAGGTTCCACAGAAAAGGTTAAGAAGGGTAAACAGAGGTACTGACTACAAAAATATTAGACGAGCGACATGTTGTCCTATTGCGTCTCGGCGGGTCAGGAGTCGATGATTTCATGGTCTCACCGTTCATCTGGTTCATCCAGGGGGCTCCAGAAGGAGTGATCGACAGGTGCACACACATCCGTGTGGGCGGTAACAAGGTCCCCATGACCGCCGGCATCAAAGACAAGATCCTGTCTGTGATCCGCGAGTACGGGACCGGGCGCGACACCCTGCGCTGCCTGGCTCTGGCCACTCGGGACAATCCGCTAAGCAAAAACGAGCTGGTGCTGGAGGACTCGTCTCGCTTCGTGGAGTACGAGGTAGGTGCATCAAAATCAAACATCAAAGGGTAGGGGGTAATGAAAACACTCCACCCACAATGCAAGAGGATTTTACTCTGATTTAAACAACATTAAACTGCAGACAGATTCAGTTTCTTATAAGAAAACAAAATACAGTAAAATACTTTTTTTTTTTTAATGATTATCTGTTATTTATCTTAATACAAAAGGAATTTTTATTTTTTTTATTTTTTTTACAAATAGGTGATAATTCTGCTTCCACATTAAGCACCGGCGCCCTCTGCTGTTTGACGTTGATTGTTTAACTATACTGATCATAATTACGATAATAAAATATAATAATAATAAATACAACTATTAAAAATAATTTCAATAATTAAAATATACAAATTTAACAATAATACATCTAATGACAATAAAAAATGTAATATAAGGAAATGATACTACTACTAATAATTATGATAATATAATTATAAAACAGTAAAATAGTAATAAATATTACTAACCTCTTTTATTATTATTTTTTTTTTTTTTTAAACAGCTGTTTTTGGATCCATTCTTTTTTTTTTTTTATTATTTATAGTTTTGCTGCCAGAAATAAAAGGACATTGTTTAAATGAATGAGCTAGAATTACATCTACTTTATTATCTTTATTATGACTAAAGCACCGGCGCCCTCTGCTGTTCAACGTGAATATCGACTCATCTTATTTGATTGACCGATTCAGATCCTGCCCCAAGCGAATCGATTCTTAATGATTCTTGTTGAGGATGTTAGTCCGTACCAGTGTGTGATGTTCTCTCGTGTCCTCCTCAGACCGACCTGACGTTCGTGGGCTGCGTGGGCATGCTGGACCCCCCGAGAGCCGAGGTGGCCGCCTCCATCAAGCTGTGTCGCCTGGCCGGGATCCGGGTCATCATGATCACCGGCGACAACAAGGGAACCGCCGTGGCCATCTGCAGGCGCATCGGCATCTTCGGCGAGAACGACGACGTGTCGCGGATGGCCTTCACTGGCCGCGAGTTCGACGACCTGTCGCCCGCCGCCCAGCGCGAGGCCGTGCTCAGCGCCCGCTGCTTCGCCCGCGTCGAGCCCTCCCACAAGTCCAAGATCGTGGAGTTCCTGCAGTCTTACGATGAGATCACTGCCATGGTAATGCACTCTGCTTTTTATGGGTCATAAGTTTCAGACTCATTCATACATTCATACATGCATACATACATACTGTACATTCATACATAAATACATTCATCCATCCTTACATATATACATTCATCCATTCATTCATTCATACATAAATACATTCATCCATCCTTACATATATACATTCATCCATTCATTCATTCATACATAAATACATTC
>JAYDZG010000014.1:1543015-1554242 GCA_034509265.1 Microcambeva bendego
TATTATTATTATTATTATTATTATTATTATTATTATTATTATCATTATTATTATTATTAATTATTAATTATTATTTCTACCTCATTTAGTTTTATCCTGGTAAGGGTCATAGCTTATGGCTCCAATGAAATATAAAAAATAAAAATTTTAACAGGTTCTTGACACATTGAACCATTGTTCATAAATGTATGCAAATGCATCTTTCATTGATTGTATCAATCCTCTCCATTTAGTTTTGTGTTTAATTATTTTCATGTTGTGTTTAATTTCACAAAAACGTCAATCAAGAATAAATAAAGATTTTTCTTCAGAGAGAAAATGTCTTCTATTATGTTTCAAAATGTCATATAATAACATTCAAGTCAGATTTTTAAATTGAATGTTAATTACATTTTAAGAAAACAACTAGTCTAAGATACACGTAAATGTGGCTGATGTAATACTAAAATGTAAACACAAGAGGGCGCCAAAGACAAGCCATTTTAACACCGATATTGAACCGCTGGCTGTATTTTATTAATCATAACTTCACTAATTTTCTCCTATAACTTATTTATTAATTTAAGTTATTAAGTTATTTTAATAAAGCTCGCATCATAATATCCACCTCGAATAAACACGAATCATAATTAATAAAATTCATCAGGTTTATCTTAATAGAGCACGGTTGAAACCAATGACGTCACCTCAGTCCACTGAACAGAACATAATACGTTTTTACTTTATGTGTTTAATTATTAAATTGACTACAATTGTTATTCTGACACGATTTGTGCTTTAGTTTTATTAATAATCCTTACTAATATTAAAAGCCTTTCAATCACTTCAAATACAAACTGGAAACGAACCTATGTAGGCTCTTCGTCATTTATTATGAAGTAAGATCATCGTTAAACCACCTTAAATACTCATTTAAACTCACTTTTTATGGGAGTTTAGTGTTAGAATTAACAAATAACACCAGAATATTCCCATACACCATGACGTCATGCAGTCCCAACATCAACCAAAAACATGTAGAATCCATTTGAGCTTATAAACGTATTTCATTTGTTAAAACTATTATTATGTTTTATATTTCATGGTATTATATAATGACAATCATAATACTACTTGTGAGACCACAGAGATAAAACATTTGATGAAATGAACAGGATTAGTTCACACTTATAAATGCATGAAGGAATAAATCGTAATTACGTTCTGATTATGTACTGATTATAAAATACATATTCCGTTCATTTTGAGAGTTAAATTGTTTATATCATTTGGATTAATATAATAATATTTGATTTGCCAAAGAGAGGAAAAGAATGAAGCAAACAAAAATACAAAAATAAAAGTTTGTTTACTGTTTTTATGTTGTTGTTTTTTTGTTTGATAAATTTAGCTTTTAGCTCCACATTATGTAAAATTCGGTAAATAAACAGTAGCAATGCGTTCGTGTGTAAACGTTTATATTTGTTTAACACGTAAATCAAGTTCTAATCTGCCCCTGAACATAAAAGACTGCTAATGAACAGAGTGGATCTTTTAAAGCGATCATAATGAAGATATTTTATTTCAAGGCTCATTTGTCATTTTGTCATTCACCTTTATAAGATTCACTTCCAGTCGACCTGTCCGCTTCATCAGAGCCCAGACAGTCAGGGTTCGAAGCCCCGCCTCCTCCCTGACTAAGCCCCGCCCCTGAGTTCTCAGACAGAAGCGCTGCTCTGCCGCAGGCTGAGAGCTCAGGCTGATTAAACCGGACAAAAGCGCCCCGCATGTTCCGCAGTTTCTTGCGTCTGATGAAACGGTTCGGATGAAGCTTTGGATTTTGTGTTTTACGTCCAAACGCGTCCTGGTTTGGTTATTTTTTTGAGCTTTTGTTTCATTGCGTTGAGCGTCGGTACACAAAAGGCGCTGGAGATGATGGTGGTGATGGAAAAACAGCGTCGCATGATGAATGGAAACTGGAGCAGAGGAATACTTTATTCCGGGATAAATTAGGAACAAGACGGACTTCTGTTGACCATTGTGGTTGGTAACCCACCAGTTTGTTTTGGAGGTGTATGGTGTATTGGATGAGCTTTATAATGTGCTGTGTGTGAACAGATGCTGTCATTGTACTGAGGTCTGATGTCTGATGCTGTGCTCATGGTCCTGTTAGGAGGATGCATGAAAGGATGCCAGTTTCCCCCTTTTTTACCTTCAAAGTGCCACCTAATGCTTGTTCTTACTGTTTAAGACAAAAGGTTGTGACTATTTGGGAAATCCTGAACCAAATGTGGAATACATAAGGTTAACTCTTGAGATAAGAACGCTCACCGTTAAGTTTGGACACCGTTTAATTAGGGACTTGCTCCAAAGGCTTCGAGTTCACCGTTAGTGCCAGTCCTAGAGTTACACATCAACGATGGTCGAGCCGGTGGGCTTCATCGAGGCCTGGAAGGCACAGTTTCCAGAGTCGGAGCCTCCCAAGATGGAGCTGCGGTCCATCGGGGGCATCGAGCAGGAACTCGAGAAGTGTAAGTCGTCCATCCGAAGGCTGGAGCTGGAAGTCAACAAAGAGCGTTTCCGGATGATCTACCTCCAAACCTTGCTGGCCAAGGAAAGGAAAAGTTACGACAGGCAGCGCTGGGGCTTCAGGCAAGCTCAGATGGCCGAGGCGGACGTCCAGATGGGTGGACCCGATCCACAGCACCCGTCCGCACAAGAGCCCGCCCAGCCGGAGCGCACAAGATTCCAGCCTGTCGGAGAGGCGAGGCCCAAACCCAGGCCTCCTCCGGCCCGGAAATCCGCCTCGCATGGAGACGGACTGGAAATGCAGACGGCTTTCGAGCCCCATCAGACGGGACCGGGGAGTGAAACCGACGGACTTTCGCCGTCCAAACAGAGAGGAGGGGTTTCACCCCGCAGGCCGCATCCTCCGCCCGACAAGGACCTACCATCCGACCCGTCTCTGAAAGACAAGCCGGGGATGGGACTCGGCGTGGCCGCACTGCGCTCCAATTTCGAACGGATCAAACGGGCCAACTCGCACTCTGCCGGCGACGGCAAGGGGGGCGCGGACAAACCTTTCTACGCCAACATGGAGTTCCATCACGACAGAGGACTGGTCCGAGTCAACGACCGCGACGTCTCCGAAAAGATCAGTTCCCTCGGGACTCAGGCTGTTCAAATGGAGCGCAAGAGGTCCCTCCACTCCCTGCCGGGCAACTTGGCGACGGTAGCGAACGAGCTCCGGCCCAGACCGGTCTGCAGGGGGCGCTCCAGCGAGACCACCTGCGGTTACGATGCAGAGTGTGAAGACGGGGATCCCAGTCCTCGCTACGGTGCTCCGCGTTCCAACGGGAGCAAACCTCCACCTCCGCCCTGGCATCCGTCGGATTTCCAGCCGTACGGCGGAGTGTACGTGTCGGGTGAATCCGGTGAGATCCGGGTAACCATGCGTGAGCACGCCGCCAACGATGAGCATCACCTCACCTGGCCCAGGAGGTCCTACTCGCCCGGGAGCTTGGAAGACGGTGGCGGTGGGGGCGGTGGCTACACACCAGACTGCAGCTCCAACGAGAACCTGACCTCGAGCGAGGACGACTTCTCGTCGGGTCAGTCCAGCCACGTCTCGCCCAGTCCGACCGCCGCCTTCCGGAGACCCTTCAGGGAGAAGAGCCGCTCGCCTTCGCAGAACTCTCAGCACTCGCTGGATAGCAGCAGCCCTCCCACGCCGCAGTCGCAGAAGAGGCATCGCCACCCCCACGTGGTCGTCTCGGAGGCCACTATCGTCGGGGTGCGCAAGACGGGGCAGATCTGGCCACACGACGGAGACTTCGGCCATTCTGTCAGGACGTCACATGACCACAGTGGACACGGAGATCTGGGTAAGTGAAGTTTCCTCGTACTTACTTTGCTTGTTGTGGCTAATCATTGTAAAGATGTTGTATGGACCATGACACGGTATTGTCGAGGCTTTGAGCCCCACCACTGCCAGGTAGTCACAGTGGGGCCCTTGAGCGTCGTCCTTAACCCTCAATTGCTTAGACAGTATATTGGAACTACATTTTCTCAGACAGTCCCGAAACGTGCAACCATGTTGTCACCCTGGGTGTGACTGTGTGCCTTGCACTCATTGAAAAGCTGTGATAGGCTCCAGCCCACCCGATGCTTGACAGTAGTACATTTTTGGCTTTGTTAGCCACTTTGCTTGTGTGTCCTTCAGGGTCCGTGCTGGTTCCAGCTGACTTAATGGCCACAGGCTTTGTTCACAGTCCGGCCAGACCTCTGATGCTACGGATGTTTAATAATTAGCTAAAGAGCTCAATTAGAATAGGTCAGGAAGAGAGCATTTGTTTATAAGGAATGTGTTTCGAGTGTAGTGGAAGGTTTTATTAGATACTGCTGTCTCTTCAATACTAATGGATGGAATCTACTAACTATGAAAACTGTATGAAAGGGACTAAATAAGAATAAAAATGATTGAAATAAATTTTAATAATATTTTAATGGTACATCCTACTCACGATGAGATACGATTCATGATACTGGGTTTAAAACAACATGGAATTGAAGACAAATTATTTGTTATTAACTTAGCAAAGTTTAGTTTTACTATTTCTTGTTATTGCCGAACTATGTCAAATATAACCGATTCCTCTAGCTTCGCCATACGAATCGATTCCCCCAAACGTAGCGATTCGTTTCGATTCTCTCTGAATCGTTACATCCCTACTAACTAGCTGTATAGTTTGAATCGAGAAAAGTAAATGATATCGTACTTACTTATAATTAAAGTGAATAAATAATGTAAATGAGTAATAAAAGATACATAAATAGATAGATTAAAATATAAATAAATACATTTGTTATAAATAAATGCATAAGTAAACTCTTCGTTGCCCAAAGGTCGGCCGGCCCAGTCTAACAGGATCCTTCTTGGGCGGGATGACCGTACTATGTGGGTGGGGTCTTCAAACGCCATGTAAGGACCCTCACCCACAGATAGAGGCACCAGTGCAGAGTGCACGGGTGAGAAAGGCTTCCATTAAGGGTTGCACGTGGGTCTGAGGGTGTGAGATCCCTCAGCGGCGGACTGGGAGAAATATAATCAATCGAAAAGTACTTATAAATATGTTTGTAGCAGAACACTACAGATCTCAAACTGGCTAGCTTGTTCTTATTTGATTCTTTTTAAAAGGACCGGAACCTTGTGCTTCTCCTGGTACTTCTGGCAAACAGAACCTCTCGAGTCTCACAGGGTTTTCAGGTCTGATAGAAGTAAAACATAATGTCGGCGTGGCCTGCGGTGGCTCAGTGAAACACTAACCTCTTCATTCAGGACACCGTGTTAGGAATTCGCCCACAGCTTTCTGAGAGACGCTGACTCATGGGGCCGACCTCTCCACCCCCGGACTGCTTTTATAAGCAGGTTACACAGAAATTTCCAAACATGAAACACATCCAGTGTGTTCTAATCTGTGCTTTCCCTGGAGGTGTTCGGGATGGTGCTGGTGTAGTACTGAGCTAAATCGGACCGGCCCCGAGGTGGCCGGCGCGGAGCTGACAAGGTCGGGTCTCCTTCCTGTAAAAAGATGCCCAGACGTTAGCTGGGCTGTGATCGGTTGCACTCCCAGGGCCTCGCCGTTTTGTGTCCGGTCGACCCAACATGACATTTATGAACAAACTGTGGTGTAGTAGCGCCATTTAAATGCTATTTAAGCCAGTACTTCAGCACCCTGCTAGATTTTGTCCACCGCATATATCACACAAATAAGCCGTTAAAGTATTTTTCACTGTATCGCTGTGGGTCCGGTATTCCCAGAATCCCCTGGATACCAGCTTCAGTGGGCGTATTTATTTATTTTTTCATCTTTCTCCTGGCTAGGAAATTACGTTTTACAAAGTTTATTAGACACTCAATATCCAAACCAAGTACAACATCGTCCAGTGTGTGTTGACGCTGGATCGTCCTGGACAGTGAGGCTATAACGGCGTCTGCTCCTCTGGAAAGGATTTCCTCAAGAGTTCCGAGTGTGTTTATGGAAAGTCGTGCTCATTCATTCAAAGGAGCTTTTGTTAGGTCAGTCACTCATGTTGGAGGAGAAGGCCTGTTCCAGTTCATCCTGGAGGTGTGGTACTGGGGTTGGGCGGCCAGGGTGGAGCCCCTCTACACCAGATCCATCAAACCGTGTTTGCTTTGTGCACGGGGAGTCATGCCTAAACAAGAACATTTTGTGTCCAAAAGCAAATTATGCTTCAGATGTAAGTTTTAATTAACAAGCTGACAACAGTCTTAAAGTTGCAAAGTACACACACACACACACACACACACACACAGTCCCCTGTGGGCCAACTCATGTCGTGTCTGTTCTCCTAATTGCTGTATTTTAATCTAGGTTGCCAGATTGAAGTTTTATCCTTCAGGAAGATAAATAATACATTAATACGGAATGAAATTTAATGAAAAATTAAATAAAAAAGAGAGACCACTTCAAAACGATCAGTTCCTCTGCTTTTACAGTTCATGGGTATATGAGAGGTGTTTTATTCTATAAACCAGGATTAGGATTAGAATTAGAATAGAATAACACTGCTCATTATGGTCAAACACACACCCAGATATTATAAAACAAAAAAAAACCTGATCATTTTGAAGCGGTGTCTCTTATTTTTTTACTTCCACTGTATATACACTGGTGGCCAGAATTGTGGAAACATCAATATTTTTTTAATATTTGTTATCAAAGTTCCTCTTTCTATGATCCATGAAGAAATCATATGTATAATATATATGCTTCTTTGCTCTCACGCAAGCCTTTAAAAAACCATCAGCCTAAACCGTTCATTCTAAATAAGAAGTATGAGACTTATCACCGCAGCTTTTAGCAGTAACTACGACTGGATGGTCTATTAAATGCTAAGTTCGAATGGAAAAATGCAGGAAACGATGAGTCAGTGCTGATGGAGATTTAAATACATGCTGAGGGAACTGGGCTCTGCACATTTTTATTGGTTCCTGAGGTGGCGCTTCGGTTGAACCTGGAAGCCGCCGGCCGCTCATGTGTTTCCCTCCGACGCCGGAGCGATCTTTAAACTCCCGTTCCTCACCGCTGTGTCAGAGGAGACGCTTTCAGCTTGTGTGGATGTCATTAGCGCCTCCGTGGATGAGTGAGAGGTGGGAATGCGAAGTACACAAGCATGCTCCGCTCAATACTTTCATTGTCCAGCATCACGCTCAGACCTTCCAGCTCTATTTATAGCCGGAGGACAAATTCAGGAGAAGTTTCCCGTGCGGATCGGCACCCACGGGCAGTTAGACTTCTCTCCAGTTTGTGGTATTCCTTCATTTATTTCTTCTAAAAGTAGTTTCCTTATGTGCAGGCGTTTCTTTTCTCCTGGGCGACGAGTCGTGGGTTGACTTTTTTACAGGAGGGTGGGAAAAATTCAACCTACAAGCTGAATGCCACGTAGGGGACTTGGAAAATGAAAAAGGGAAACCCTCGGTCAGACGTTACTCATGCAGGAGGAACAACAGTGTTCGTGGTTTAGGCTTTTTAGGTAAAGTCCAATGAAGAAGGCACACATACAGCAGGGCCTGTGACGCATCACAAAAACAAATCCGGGACAGTAAAGCGTTGAATATTTTGTAATGCTAATAACAAAATAGCAAAAATAACATTCTGGTAACGAGGATACGGAGTGATTTAGTGTCTATATTTAGGTCTTATTTTGTGTCAGCCCTCCTGCAAACACGTCTTAAGATGTGCAACAGTGGTTTGGACGTCCCCGGAATAAGATGACGTCCTGTAGGCCGCACGTGTCGTGCCAAGATCTCAATGTACTTTTCTGCATTGATCACTGAAGTGTGAAGACATTCGCCAAGGTCACTGACACACGCTGGCGTTTGGGCTTGATCCTGATAAACATCTGGATGCTCCTTTTCATTTTTGGTCTGGAAAAAAATAATAAAATAAAAAACACTGCATTTTTATTTCATTCGCGTTTTCCATACGGTCCCATTTTTTTCCAGATTTGTGGATCTAATAAAGTAGTGAATAACAGGCACACAGGCTACGACCAATGGCACAGCTGAAGGGAAGTTTTTGATAACCCTGAAAAGATCTTACACTCAGAGTTCTTAATCTCTCTTAGGGCTAACACAATGTACATTATAGCACATTTCTGTAATTTTACAGCTCAAAACAAGACTTCTAACGTTACTGACGTTCATAACCGACATGAATCATATAAAATAAAATGCTCATTTGAATTTTCTGACAAACATTGATGATAATTCTCCATTGGTGTTCATTTCCATGTTTTCTTAGTAAAGCACTGGCGTCTTTAGTTGACTGGTAGAGTCTGTAGTTACGGTAAATAACGAGTATTTGTCTATTTATTCACACGTTTCACCTTTTTGTCAGTAATAATGCTTTGATGAACTCCAAGTCATATTCAATGCAGAATATAAAGGAGCCACCGTTCTTTTGGAACACATTTTTCCTCCTGAGGTTTGCTGGACAGTCTAAGATGGTCACGTGAAATCATTTAAAGCAGCAAGTTTAATCCAAAAATAACAATCGGTAATCAAAGCCGGGCGTAACGAGAGCGTTCAGTCAGAAAACACAGACGCCCGGTTTGTTCACGGGTCTTAAATTAAGCCGGGCTTTTTTAAATTCCTGCCCTCTCTACGGCTCCCATCCCCCATGGGTCATTTTTGGGGTGGCCGGGAATGGACAGGGCGTCTGTGCTATTGAACTTGGCACCGATGCTCTAGAGAACACACACACACACACACACACACACACTGGCTGTGGTCTGGGTGGACCATAAAGTGAACATCCACGGGTAGAATTAAGTCAAACAGAACTGGGCGGGTCTGGGTTTGTCGTTCTTCCTCTGGCTGGGGGGGTCACGGTCCAGACCCTGATCCCGGCTGGACAGACACGGAGAGGCAGCCAGAGCGTCGGTCGCACCAGGAAGCTCTCGGCGGGGGTCGCCATCTGTGCAGTGGCCAGCGTGTGTGTGTGTGTGTGTGTGTGTGTGCGCCAGTTACCACAACGCCCTGTACAGTGTGCAGTTTATCTGCTAGACAGTGCAAGCAACCGGAAAACTACCGCTGACCCTAAAGTTCCAGTGTAATATCGACCAGGCTTAACATTATGACCACTAACAGGTAGAGAATAACACTGATTACCTCATTATCACGGCACCTGTTTGTATGCGGGATATATTACGCACCAAGTGAACATTTTATCCTCGAAGTTGATGTTAGAAGCGGGAAAAATACATCTGGCATAGCCTAGTGGCTAGGGTGCAGGACTAGTAGTCTGAAGGTCACCAATTCAAACCTCACCACTGCCAGGTTGATGCTGTTGGGCCCTTGAGCGAGGCCCTTAACTCTAATTGCTCATACTGTACCTGTACTGTAAGTCACATCGGATAAAAGCGCCTGCTAAATGCTGAAGATGTAAATATAAATGTAAATGGTGTTCTTGCTCTGCAGTCGTCAGTATCTATCTAAAGTGGTCGTCAGGGTCATGGGCGGCCAAGGCTCATTAGCGGTCAGATGAGCTGAAGAAGTTCATTCGGGGTCTGATCGAAAGGTGTCAGAATAGACAGGAAGGTGGTCATAATGTTATGCCCGATCAGTGTAAGTACGTATACATAAATGCACGCAGCGATCAGACTCCCCATGTGTCGATGCCCATTGGACTTACACTTGTACTTTTGTTGCGTTTGTTTACGACCTCGCACTAATTGTGCTTCACGGCGACGAATAAATCACCCATTGTTGGCCGATTAAAAATAAGACCTTCCAGATTGTTCTTTCTTGTGGTTAAATGAAGCGTCCTTTATATCGCGGCCAGATCTGCTCGCCCATGCAGCCCCGGCAGCTGCTTCGAATCTGTCGACTGTGCTAACGATTACCGCGCTCGCACCTCTCTGCCACGTGTGGGTTCGAGTTTTCCACTGAACAAGGCGGAAAGCGCTGGAGATCAAAGCCTCGCAACCTGAGGACACTCGGGGCTTTTTCTTTTGATTCCGCAACGTTAAAGTCAGAAGCGCGACAGGCGGCAGCGTCGCGGCGGCGGATTTGACCGCACGCTGTCTGTGGATCAGGGTTCAACTTGTCTGTCTGATTCGGAGCTCAGGTCAGCGAGACGCTCGCAAGGTGATCTTTGATCTCATTGAGTTTTAATACAAAACACACTCTGGATAGAATTTATAAGGCTATATAAGGTTTATTGACCGGACGTAGCCTAGTGGTTAAGGTACAGGACTAGTAACCCGAAAGTCATCGGTTCAAACCTCACCATGGCCGGGTTGCTACTGTTGGGTCCTTGAGCAAGACCCTTAACCCTCATTGTAGACTGTAACTAATGTAAGTCGCTTTGGATAAAGGCGTCTGCTAAATGCCGAAATGTAACTATAAATGGATTGATGGTAGTAATAATAATAATAATCATAGTAGCCTTTCACGAAACCCAAGGTCGCTAAGGTGGTCATCAAAATCCTTACATTAAGCACATGTCTGAAAACGTTAACGTGGATCTGTTTGAGTCTGAGCCAGGTGCAGGGCAGGTGTAATGATGTGAGGCGTAGGCGGGGTGTTTCTGGCACTAGTTTGTACTAAATTTTCTAATATGCTAAGTGGAAATGTTGGAGCATCTGATCACGTTCGGCTGTTTTCTTCCCGGTCTTTATCTAACGCGCCGCTCCTTCTTGTTCTTCGGTCCAGCTGGTCCTTTGTTGCAGGATTGATGTGGGTCTCGGGCCATGAAATGATCCTCGTGTCGGATGCTTCTCAGCATGTTGCAGAATGAGAAGGGGCGTGACGGTCATAAATAAAGCTCTTGATGAAATGAGTGAGCTGAACATGCATCTGGTGGTCGGTGGTAGATGTCTGCGGTGTTTCGGCTTGTGACGAACATCTGCGCCTTTGACGTCAAGATGGATCTGATTTTTTGACGTCAGGAGGCTCTGCTGCCATCAGGAGGCGGTGTTTCGGGAGGTTGCCGTGTTGGGGTACGAGGCAGGTGGGCCAGTTCGGGTTTATTACTCCCATGATGGACCAGTGGAACGATGAAGACAGCTGTAGGCTTTTGTCTCTCATCAGTCCATTATGTTATGTTGCCAGAAAGCAACTTGTATATAATCTTATATATAAGCAATCTTATATAATTCTGAAATTATATAAGAATTATATCATTAATTAACGAAGTTACAGTAATATCTACAAGATCGG
>JAYDZG010000014.1:1615196-1630965 GCA_034509265.1 Microcambeva bendego
GAAAGAAGAGGAAAAATGATCTCTGGTGACTTCTCCGCATTCATATAACTATAAATCATAAAATTGCAGAAATTTAAATGTATTTACGGCACATCTCTTTCATACTCCTGGTTGTTCCGAAGCTGGGGTCACAATGCAGGGTCAATAAATTATTGAGCCCAACATTGGCTGTTAATTACGTTTACTGAATTCAGCGGATGCTTTTATCCGAAGCGTCTTACAGTACTGTGACCTGATGTTGAGAGAAAATTTGTAGCTGATGTTTACAGTAAAGTGAGTTTGACATAGCGTGTCCTGTGTTTTCTTAAGCCCTTGGCAAGTGACCAGTGTTCCATGTATTTTGGTAATATCTGCAGTCAAACTTGCCCATGGCACAAAAAAAGTCAGGAATAAGAAGGAATGAATCCATGCTACAAAATTTACTGTCGTTAAACTGGCCATGTATTTCGCCATCAGCACTTTACGTCACCTAACTTTTCCAAGCCCTAAAAGTCTAAGAGATTTATAGTTTTGGATATAAACGTGTGTTCTAAACGTTCATGCATTCAAAGAACAGTTGCCGAAAGTGAGGGAGCGAGCATAACCCTTGACGTTACCGTTATCAGACGTTTTTGCCTGATCATACAACTGCGCTTATGCCGCTTCGTGACTGTTTGATAAGTGGTACCAAATTAGTCTTTCTTTACATTTTATGATCAGTGGTGTGAAAAGAAACCACAGATACAGATGGAGACTCTCGCTAATCTTAAACAGACAACTCAGGACAGAAACCCTCAGATTACTTAGAGACACAGAGATAAGAACCAATCTCTATTAAAATCCACTGAGACTACTGTATTCTTGTAAAGTGTATTCTAGTACTCCACTAAGAACCTTCCATTACTGACCGTAATCATCCTCGTCTGCAGACAATTGACAGGAATTGTGTACAAATTTAAACAGTATACTCATTTTGCAAAAAGTGCCGTTGTAGCCAAGTGGTTAGGGTCCTGGACTAGTAAGCAGAAGGTTCAAACTCCACCACTGCTAGCAGACCACTGTTGGACCCTTGAGCAAGGCGCTTAACTCTAAATTGCTTAAACTGTATACTGTAAAATGATCTGCTAAATGTAAAAAAATGGAAATGTTATTATTAAGACACACTCCTCATTAATTAAAAACAAGAGACTGTGGGGGTCACATCTATCCAATGTGACTTATAGTACTGTGGAAGTATGTAATCTAAGCAATTGAGGATGAAGGACCTTTCTCAAGGGCCCAACAGTGGAAACTTGACAATGTTGGGGCTTGAACCCCAGACCTTTTGATTACTAGTCCTTAAGCGCTAGACTAGTAGTAGTAACTACTCATGAAACAATGGAGCAGAGCATTTCTAGAATATAAGTTTACTAACTGTACACAATGCCTTCAGTGACAGAGATCTACTGTCTCAAACTCCCGCCCAGTAAAGCCAGCAGTGCTACATGTTTTTAATGATTTAAAGAAGAAACGAAACGGGATGAAGTACATGAAATCTGGTGTGCGCAGGCCTCGAGGAACAGGCCAGTCGCTGATGCATGATGATAGGCTTATCTTTCTCTGGTCAGGCATTAACGGTCATGTTCAGGGAGGAGCTCTGGTCAGAGCCGGAGTAATCAGACACAAACAGAACAGATCCTCCTCTCTCAACACACACACTGCACCGACACTGCAGACTGGCATTGCCCATCAACGCTTCCTCCATCCGTACGTCCTGCCATCCGCCTCTCAAGCTCACTTAAGGAGTTATAGAAGGAGAAGGAAGCCGCGGCTCCTTATCTCAGTCCGAGGGTGTCAGAGCTTTTCAAAGAGGATCAAAGTTTGTCACAGAAGCATTACAGAGTACTGGTTACACTTCGCTTAACAAAGTTCAGAAGTTCAATGTTCAGTAAATCCAAAAATATACAGTATTATAAAAAAGTAATCCATCCCTCCTTGGAACCATGTTAGATCTGCTATTAAAACATGAAAATACACTAAACAAACTTGAGTTAAAACAGAAACACACCATCTTGTTTAGTAAAAGAACAGAGCCACCCAACACCCATATCTCCACTGTGAACAAATATATGTCCCTTAAACTAATAACTGGGTTCATTGTAACTTTCTCGAACAAGTAAAACATGCCAAGCCACTGATGGGTAGATGTACCTGCAGTTTAAGGTTCCTGAAAGACCCTAAAACTTTAGGGTGACTGCTTGAAGATTCTGAGGAGACTGTATTCAATATGTCTGCTTCAAGCCTGTGTTCACTTAAACTAGATGATAAATATACCTGTAATTATTTATACCAGGTTTATGCATAAGTACACCACTGTTTAAAATGACCCCAAATGATGAGCAAAAGTGGTTGTGAAAAAATTGGGTCCCTTACATTTTTTAAAAGCTCTAGCCTTACACTACCAGTGGAGGATCCTTAAAATAAAAATGTTGTGTATATTTCACAACTTAAACTCAAAAGAAGCCTTATTGGCATGAGAAATAAGTACGTCCATAAATAAAGATTTTGTTGACATCTCGAGTACTGTTCACGAATGAATTGAGATGTGCTGTACCACTATTATGTCGCTAGGTGGCATACAAACAATGCAGAGAGGATATTACGAGCAGGTCGTTCAGTTTCTGTGGGCTGTGAGGTAGATCATCCAACTGTGCATCGTGGTACCATCTTGGGTAAACGATGCACGCATGTCCTGTCAAGTTTCTTTTATTGCTTACTGCTCTGCAGCACACCTATTGTGGGGCCCTGGAGAGTCTTTAAATGAGTTATACTTTTTGCTGGCCTTACCATACAGGTTCATAAGGGCTCGATACCCTGTGTTGTGACACATCCATCCCATCACCAGGATTGAAATGATCTGCAGTTTGAGCCACACTAGCTTTTCTGCTTGTCTATGGAAGAAGTCAGAGACCTTATGCATCATTGAGTCTTGATCGCCCCACAGCCAGTCGGCGGTCTATGGCTTGTCCTTTTTCAGGCCACTGTTGGTGTGAAGGCCTACTCATTATGGATGCTTATGAACAAATAGCTGTTTTAGAGATACTTCATTACCTATCTGGTCCTTATTAAAGTCAGTCAGATTTTATACTGCATTCATTATGTGAACTATGAGTGATTACTATCACTCAAATGTTTCTCTCTAGATGCTTCCAATATTGTTTCTTTGTAGGATGTTCCTATTGTTTTGCTTATCAGTGTACAGTATAACGATTTGACAAAATGTTGGTTAGATATGCAGTGCAGTTTACTAGATGTCTATAGTAAATTAAAAAAACCTATAACATTTACCATATAATAATAATAATAATAATAATAATAATAATAATAATAATAATAATAATAATAATAATAATAATGACAACATCAGTAATAATACCTATCATAAATTGTATATATTTATGTAAATCATTTCTCTTTATTTGATTTACCATTTCAAGTTGTATCAATTTGAAGCGCATGCGTCGTTTGAAAGAAAAGCAGAGCCGCATCGCTCTTGTATCCCTCCGCCTTTTGGAAAAACAACCCAGCACCTAGATGCAGAAAAAGGTGGAAAACTTTTTACTGAGGAAAAAAAACTATTACGAATTTCTAACTTGCCTTCAAATCTGATGTTAATTTATTTTTAAATGTGCTTCAATGCGCGCGACGCAGTTGTTTTCGATAACAGTTTGTGATAAACAATAGGGATTATTTCATCTGTCAGTCGCGGAGAGCGTTGCACTGGGAGGGGTGTGAGGTGGTTAAGATGGCGGCGCCCTGTTGAGTGCGGTTGGTTGAACGGGTAAACAGGCTTTATTTAGATTTTTATCTATATTTGTGTGATAAAATCTGATGTATTGGAACAGCATGAAGGTTCGGTATCTGTTTCCTGGCTGTAAACGAGTACTTTAGCGTTTAGGAAACTCAAAACCATTGAGTAGTGGTCGCGTCGCTTGGACTGCGGCCGTATCCCAAATGGATTGGAGGCTGTAAATGAGGTGCACTAGATAAACTGCGTAGGGCTGTTATGTTTCAGCACTTGTAGTGTACTTGTGTAGGCGGCACGGTAACATTTGGGATCAGAGCTGAAATAACAGGCAGTGGTTCTCATTGATTTATATAAGCAGATAGAACACGATAAAACATAATGAAACCACTGCACACACACACTGCATTATTGAAACAGGACGACAGTGGGATTTTATTTGAATAAATCAATATTTCATTGTTTATCCGTTGCTTCTATGCTGGGCATTGTTCTCGGGACTTGTTTACGCCCCGTTAGTGCTAGCAGCTTGATTAAAGAACCACATTGAGCGGAAATAATGAAATAAAACATTAAATAATGACTCTATTAGTGCAATACAGACATGATAAAGTGGAGTGATGTCATGTGCATCACTGTTTTCTACTGGTGCATTACTTACCTTCTAGAAAACATCAAGTTTAATGAGGGATACATGCACACTAACTATTAGGGAAACGCTTTAGGCTTTAATGCTAAATAGAGATGGATAAACGCCTAATGTGTTTGTCACCAGCTTCATTGTTCTCTTAAGTAAGATTTACACATGTACAGTGTTTTTTTTAATCACTGACGTACGTAATTGTGATGTTTGTGGCTAGTGTGACCAGGCTTTAGGCTATTTGTCACTACATTTTTATGATGCCATTTCTTATACAACCCAGCTTTTTTATCCAAGGTTTATGTGCCTTCTGTATTTGAACCTCCAGTACCAGTCTGAGGACAGAATGGGAGGATGCATGTTTGTCTGATTCTATTTCCTTTATTATTCTGTTTATCCAAAGTGGACTGAAAATCCATCTAGCATCTACACAAGTAATAAAAATGAAGTAGGACTATTACTTTAAGCTCATTTCGCAGCATTGCTGTTTTATAGCGTTTAACCCAAGAACAGACACTTTTTCCTGCTTTTGTTTTTTTTTTTTTGTTCCTGGAAATTGATTCTACATCAGGTCATTTGCATTGTGTGTGAAATCTTCGACATGGAGAACGGATGTCACAGTCCACACGGTTTGGGGACAGCCACAGGCTCTCTAAACCCGCCTTTATTTACAGTCGGGGACTTTAAATCCTTACAAAAGCAACACATTGTCCCTAATTTGAGTAAACAGTATAAATCCCGGAGGACGATGTTTTAGAAGTAGGCTTGGCATTTGTTTTTTAAGCGCTCACTTTGCTCTTTGCATCCTTAGTCGTGGGCTGTGGCCAAGTGTTTATTTTCACAGCCCGTTCTTTTCTCTGGCTCCTTCAGTGTTAAGGGTTTTTGCGTTTGACTGTACACAACGTTAATGAATAAGGCCCATTGTTGTGTTTCCTGCTGCAATAAGAGTATCAGACCATGCTAGACGTTTAGTAAGGGAGTCTACCATGTGTTCCAGTAAAGGCTTGGGTGGTGTGAAAGACTAGCTGGATGAATGTAAGCAACCCAGGATCTTTATTTATTAGATCTTGTGCACTTGAGTTGAGTGGTGTTCTGAATACCACAATTTTTTTGTAATAGTAATATTAAAAATGTTTTAACTTGATGATTAATTACTATTAATGGTCAACAACTTTAGGTTTAATCCGATATTTAGAAAATTAAAGGCTGACAAAATTAATATGAAACATTTAGTTTCATATTAGCAGTAATATATCAGCTGATTAGAAGTATTTAATTAGATATTGTTCATAAAGCCTACAAGTTTCACCAGAGCCGCAAGCTTGCTGGACGTTCATGTGAACACAACTGGCCGTATTTGGAGGAGGGATGGTCAGACAAGCTCTTTTGCCATTTTTGCTGTGATATATGATGTCTGTGACTAGTCCATGGGCCAGGTGGGAATGTTTTATAGAGCCTAGTGAGACTATCTCTGTCTGATTACAATTTAGAAGTGGGTATAACTAAATAAAAGTTTAAACTTTGTTTAAAGCAGTTACTGCATTAATGATTAAGCTACTGAAAAAAAATCTCAGATGTTTGGTGTTACTCTAACTCTGTATTTAATCATTTCCTGGAACGTCTTTCATCACGATGAATCATGAACCCTCGGCACCATAACCGGAGTCATGCCCGTCACGCACTCAAAGGTTCCCGTACGTTTTAAATCTAATGGAGGTCTCCCTTTATGCAGTGGCACCTGGAGACTGCATCGGCGGGCGGCCCAGGGACCCGGTAGGCGGAAAGAGTGACGTCCGGAAGCCCCTCTCCGTCTCGGACACGCCCCCTGCACGGCCATCACCATCATGGCCAGGGAGCAGCTCAGTGTGGCCGACCTGCTCCCCCTCCTCGAGACCTCTGATCTCCAACAGCTGGAGGAGATCAAAGGTCTTATTAACGAGCACCTCGCTTCAGGTACTGAGCCATTTCTTCACTGATTGATGTTCATGAACAGGACTGTAATACATGTATTTATTACTGGAAGTATTTGCATGTACACGTGATGTGAAAAGATCCATAATGCGTCTTTACTACATACTAGAAATTATGGTCTGTACCATGTGTGTCCATATAAATAGGGTTGGTTTGACGGAACCAATTAAAAGCGCATAGCAATTCGATCTCTAGGAGGTTGAATATAATTCAGGTGTCCACGGTCCCTGCTGTACCGTCTCTGAGCCCATGCCATTTTAAAGCTTGCTTGACTGTGATCACGATTACTCCATATGTGTAATCTAGTGTATCTTAAAATCATAAATATGAATGCTCAGCAGTTAAGGTATCAGATATTCCACAGGTGCTCAACTGAACCTGTCTATGAATTTTTAATCTTAACCTCTCGTGCATGATGGGAACAGGGATTTGATCTTGTGTGTGTTTTGTAGAGCGGGGGTCTGTGCTGCTGAACGGCCTGGTGGATTATTACCTGGAGACCAGCTCTGGTCCAGCCCTGCATGTCCTGTGTTCAGTGAGGGAGCCACACGACAAGGTGAGGCCGAGTCTTCATCGTCCCTCTTGTTATGAACACGTACGTGCTCTGTGATTTTACATAGACAATGTAAATTAAAATGAGGTACAGAACCAGTGCTGAGATCCTGAACTCGGACTTAAGTCACTTAAGTCACATTTGCAGGGGAAAAGAAGCGGTTGGCTACTGCACACATGTCAGAGGGTTAAGGTTAATTGTTAAGGGTTAATTGGCAGAAAGAAAATCCATAAATAGAATAATAAAAATAAATAAATTGGGTATTTCATTGAGGGCTTTTTTTTAATTTCAGTTGCTTTGTTCTTTACCTTAATCTTTTATACTTTGATGAAGGAGCCTAAATATTTACGTCCTCATTATTGTCTCTCTCAGCACCTCTTTGATAAGATGAACGAGTGCATGTATAAGCAGGCGTGCCGGTTGCCCACCCTGAACCTCCTGGGCCACGTGGTGCGCAAGCAGCCGTCCTGGATTCACAAGATTGCCCGCTACCCTCTGATGCTCTCGCTGCTCAAGTGTCTCAAGGTAGGACGCAGCAAAGACGACACGGGACCGGGTCTTATCCAGGCTTTTAAGTTTTTATCTCTGTCTTCTAGATGGACACGGATGTCGTGGTCCTCATAACTGGAGTGCTGGTGCTCGTCACCCTGTTACCCATGATCCCTCAGGCTGGAAAGCAGCACCTGTACGAGTTCTTTGACGTCTTTGGGCGGCTGGCGGCCTGGAACCTGAGGAACCCAGGTAGGGTGGTGCGAAGCCAAAATGTTACACACACACACACACACACGATACTGAACCCTGTGCAGTACATGCATACATTTTAAACATCTAAGGAACAGGCACCATGGCCAACCATGCCACCTTTGTGGTTCATGCAGGGCACGTCTCGGAGGTGTTCCTGATCCATCTGCACGCCAGCGTGTACTCGCTCTTCCACCGCCTGTATGGCATGTACCCCTGCAACTTCATCTCCTACCTGCGCTCCCACTACAGCATGAAGGAGAACATGGACACGTTCGAGGAGGTGGTGAAGGTACGGATTCCAGAACTTTGTGTAGGATTGATGGCGTGGTCAGCCGGAGACTGTGAGACTTTGAGACTTCTCCATGAGTGCCTAGACCTTCACTAATATCCTCAGTAACTGAACCTTAATGACTCAAAGATTCAAGATCAGATAAGATTGCCTTTCGTTATCTCACAGCTTGAAATTTAACTATTAGTATTAGAATAAAAAAACTAAGCATTTGTAAGTAAAAAATATTAACTAAGAATAATAATTAAAAAGCATGTATTGCACAGAATTGCAGTGAACTGCATAATTCCAGCAGGTACCTACCTGCTAAAAGAAGACCAGTACCCCACTTGTCCCCTCTGCTAATCAAGAATCTGCTAGCACACCAGGGCCCTCTACCTGGCACAATTGGCTTCCAGTCTGCTGGATGGGAAAGACCGGACTGACAGGACCTCGGTCGCCCAGGGGGCCTGTACGGTGCAGAGATTGTGGTGTGGCTCTTTGCATGCGAAGCCTATTTGGGTGGCGTCCAAATGCCAGAATTATTTCGTGTTTCAATGCAAATGTGATTTATATTCGACGTGAGCATTAAAACTGGACGTGTCCCTCCCACAGCCGATGCTGGAGCATGTTCGGATTCACCCGGAATTAGTGACCGGAACCAAAGACCACGAGCTGGACCCTACCAGGTACGTCTCTCGAAATCCCGACGGCTTTAAAACCCGCACACCACCGACCCGGGTCCTTCCTGTGTGGAGTTAGCATGTTCTCTCCGCGTCAGCGTGGGCACTCGGGTTCCAAACCGTTCATGAATGTGCTATGAGTAACTTCGGCTCCACCATACGACCCATCCCACCCACAGAGGCCTTTCCAACGACGATTAATCATTAAAAATAAATAACAGAACCAATGTGACCGTAAACACACACGACAAATTGTATGAATTTGAAAACGCTAAAGTGAGAGATCGTAAACAAATGAATTATTGATTAGACTCACAAGTACCTGCCAAGTATGCCAAGCCACACTAACAATCCAAAACATTTTAACGGACTGTGCCGCATTAACACTTTAATACTATACTTTAGTATTACTAAAATAATTACTAACACTATAATTACTATAATAAAAACCTGTTGAAGTCATCACCAGGGGATCAAAAGTACTTTTAGTGTCGTACTTCTAAATCTAAAACACCTTTAAAGATTTGATTAAACGATGTACGCTTACAGTATGAACTGACCAGCACTGACCGTTTACCCGAGCTTGTTTCCTTCGGCCCCCGACGCTCAGGTGGAAGAGGTTCGAGATCCACGACATCGTGATCGAGTGTGCTAAAGTGTCCCTGGACCCCAGAGAGGCGTCCTGTGAGGAGGGCTACGCCACCCTGCCCGAGCACTTCTGCGCCAACTTGCACGCGCGCCCTCCTGACTGCACCTCCAGCCCCTTCGCCGACCTGCACGGCAGCTACGGTAACGCTCTCGACTTTTGCTCTTGCTCGTTTCCGTCGGCGCGGCGAGGCTCTGACGCTGTACTGTGCTCTCGTTACCTGCTCGGTCCTCTCAGGAAGCTCGTCCTCGACTCATTTCTACACGCCGCGCCAGTCCGTCCTTCCACCACTGCCGCTGTCCGCGCTCTCAGGGACGCAGTCGGCACATCGGAGCCCGACCTGCGCCCACCGGCCGGTACGAACTCTACGTCTTCTGTTGTAAAGCTCATCGACTTTCATAAGGGGACTTTAAACTTAGTTTATGGTCGGAGCTAGAACGAAGATGTCCGACGTTACGTTGTGAAAGACGTTGTGGAAGGGGGTTCGGATCGAGGGTTTCCATCATCTGGATAGATTAGAGGTTTATATGAATATAAGTGTTATACTTCCAGATGGACTGAAGGTGATATTTATGCCTCCTTGTAAAGTCTGACAGCACGTCTCGAGTGGGAACTTCTAGGATCTTTCGTCACTGATTTCGATGGGTACCCAGGCCGTGTCTTCTTTTTGGCACTGGCAGTAGAGCCGGCCGACTCGGAGAACGTTCCTAATTCGCAAGGCTGGTTGGAACAACTCTATTAGTGGTACCAAGAAGCAAGAACTTCGCTTTTAGAAGAATACAGCCATGGAGGGTGGTGTTTAGGAGTGAAACTGTGTAAAACCTGCTTTGACGGAGGAACAAAATTGGGCGCTCTGCTCTCCTTTGTGTCCAGATGTTTAAATGAGTTGTATTTATATACAGGGTATTATAATGAAGTGCAGTTATTATTGGTGACAATTCTTTGTGCCCGCAATTGTAACGCACGGCTTTGCTTTTACATGATCTTCAGAGTTCTACCTGTGAACTGAGCTTCAGCTATGGTGGTAAGGACACGCTCTGGAGCCCGTCCTCCCTGTGCGGGATGGCCACCCCGCCGTCCTCGAGAGGGATGTCTCCGAACCCCGAGCTTTCTCACAGTGCCTTTCACATGTCCGGCCGGTTTTACAGCACTCCAGGTAGCCCGAGCACCGGCGTACACGGCGACCGCCGTTCATTTGTGCCCGGCGTCGTAGTGAACGTGTTCGATTCGGTTTCTTTCAGGAGGTGGTAAGGGTACGCCGTGTTCTAGCACCCCGGCAACATCCTCTCCTCCCCCAAGCCTCTCGGATGACCCGTCCACTTCGTCTTTAACCTTCAGCACACCCAGCCTACCATGCAAGGTATTTCTCTTATAAATCTTTATTTAAATAATAGAAACTGTGCTCATACTGTGCTAGCACAGCAGGGCTGAGATTCTAAGCTCTTGGTTCTGCTAAGGGTCGGCTGAGCTGTTGACTCTGTGCACTATACAACAGACTGAATTGGGAACTAAGGGGGTGAGTGGGCTGTCTGGACACGGTCAGGCTCCCCCAGCAGTCAAGGAAAATTGGGTGTATGCATAATAAGTTTCCAAATGTGATCATTTTCTGTGACATTTTGCACTCTTTAAATACCTAAGGAGCTAATTTTGTCTCAAACCAGCCATCGGTCTTATGACTCACAGTGTAAAACAGTTCAGGCTTTTACATGATCTGTTGGTGAGTGACTCTTCATATCCCTCTTCAGGATGTCAGACCTGTAGACGGCAAACCTCCTCTGCTGAGGCAGGATCAAGTAAAGGAGCTGGAGAAATCGGCAGCAGAGGTCACCGATCACACAGGTAGGAAGATAAAACCCAAGAAGGTATTATAAGGTATTTCGGCATCCGTGGCTTTACCGCTCATGACGCGTGCTGCACGAGATATTTCGGATCAAACAGTCGGCGTTCCGGCATGACTGTCCGTTCTGTCTTTGCATCAGACGGCGAGTCTAAGAACGTGTCCATGACTCTGACCGAGCTGTCGGCCTTCATGAAGGAGCAGGAGCAGCAGCGGATGGGCAAGGAAAAGGAAGACGGTGAGCATTATTCATCATATCCAGCCGCTCTGACCTGAGATGTTCCTCACGCTTTAAAAGTATTCCTCAAGGTGCCAGATTTACGGGCTGCACCTTTAATACGTCTGACTGGTCATCACAATAAAAATAATAAATAAAATAGCTCAAATTCTAAACGCAAGATAAAATAAGCAGACAGAAACGCAATACCTACGGTCTCTGGGTGGCACGGTTCGATTCCTTGGGTGGAGCCTTCCTGGTTTCCTCAGGGTGCTCCGGTTTCCTCACCCAGCAGAAAGACAAATGAAAGATCTTAAAGACTTAATAAGGTCTCTCGTCTCCAGCTGCTATAACGGAGGAGCTGCTGAAGATAACCGAAGACAAGCGCGACCCGTTCCGAGTGTCTGGCTTCGATTCCCCGTTTTACCACACCACTGAGACTCTTACCGGCGCCCAGGTGAAGCCCACTCCGACCTCAGGCCACCTCAAGGACCCTCACCACGCCGTCTCCACCCCCGATATGAAAGACGTCCGGGCGTGGTGCCGGAAAGCGGTCGGCCGCAGCGCGTCGCAGGAGCAGCCCTGGTCCTTCCAGCCGCTATTCACTCCTAACGACGTGCGGCATTACAGCCCCGGCGTGGACGAGGAGGCGCCCAGCCCAGCGCGCTCGCTGCCCTATGAGTCGCTCTTCGACCTGGCGTTGCCCCGTGCCGCCTCCGGTGCCGTGAGCCGGAGGAGCCTGGAGGCGCTGGGGCGAGCGACGGGGCGGGGCGCGGTGGGATTGGGGGAGGACGGACCGGGGGTGACGAGTGCGTCGCCGCTGGAGGTGCTGGACCGCTTGGTGCAGCAGGGCAGTGATGCTCACGACAAGGTGCTGAAGAGGTGAGTGAAGAAAATATGCTATTAAAAAAGTATTTTATTTAGAAAATTATTGTACAATGTCGCGCGTTTGTATTAAAAACCTCTTTACCAAGCACTTACTCGATTAAATAAAACACTTTGAGTTTCTATAATGTTTACTCCAATTATATTTTCAGCATTTAGGAGACGCTTTTATCCAAAGCGACTTAAAGTACAGTTACAGTATACAGTCTGAGCAATGAGGGTTAAGGGCCTCGCTCAAGGGCCCAACAGCCTTAACCTGGCAGTGGTGAGGTTTGAACTGGTGACCTTTGCATTACCAGTCCCGTACCCTAACCACTAGACTATGGAAGTTGTTCCAGTTGTAGGGCTATGTAGTCCAGAACCCCAAAAACTAGGTTGCTGCTGAGTTATCTCGAGCTGTGGTTTGTATCTATTTGAAGGTGTTATGAGTTGCTTCTGCCACTGGGGGCGCTCTGTGGGTTATGGCCACCCACTAGCATGAATCCCTGCAGTTCAGGGGTGTCTGGTAGCTCTCGGAAGTCGTTGAAGATAAACAGCACTAAGCTGTGGCTTCATCGCACCGTATGCTCTGGGTGGGAGCTAATTGGTTCAGTTTTACCCCGACACAACAGTCCAACCACCCAAACCCTGGCGTGAGTGCAGCTGACTGTAGAAAGGTCTAGAAAAACGCTTTATTCATGCTGGAACAACTGCTGCCATTGTTCCGATTTTCCCACGAGCTGCCGAGTCATCACTGAAGCAACACAACATCACATGATCACATGCGTCCTGCATAGCTGAGTGATGCTTCTGGACCAGGCTGGGGTCATCGGGTCAGCAGAGCCTGTGCGGTCACTGTAGTCTCAGTCTGTAGTCTTTAGTCCGGGACTTGTTTCCATTGCCGTCCTGAATGAACACTCCGTTTCATCAACTCTTTCAGATTACCGCTGCCGAGCAAGTCAGCCGACTGGACTCACTTCGGAGGTAAACCACGGGGTGTCCTCACACTCACTCCACACTCCCCCACGCACAATAACTTCAAGATCTTTCTCCCCCTGCCCCTTTCTCTATACTCAGTATTTCATACTACACATGTACAGCCGTGTAAAAAATAAAGTAAGAGACTCTAGTTGTACAATGTTTGGATGTGTGTTTGTCCCAACTGAGCAGTGTTGTTTTTATAAACTAGAACTAGACGAGTTAAAAAAGAATAAAACAACACTGCTCATAAACTAATACAACTAAAACTAATAAACTATCTCTTATTTCAAGTTCTCTCTCTCTCTCTCTCTCTCTCTCTCTCTCTCTCTATGTGTATATATATATATATACATATATATATATATGAGATTGTTTTTATTCTATAATTTAGAAGAATAATTAGAATAGAATAAAGCATCACTGCTCATTTTTGGCGAAGCACATAGCCAGAAATTGTAAACTCTCTTATTTTTATTTTTTTTTCACGACTGTAGATAATAGTTGTAATTACTCATAAAAAAATGTTATATAATAGTTGAATAACTTTTACACATGCATTTTATTTTAATTTTATTCTACTTTTTTCGGTTATGAAACTTATGAAATCTACTCATTTTGACTTTTCATCATACTTACTGTTCTTACACTGTACTGGAGCTGTTACCAATCCCAAATTTCCCTCATGGGGGTCAATAAATGAATCTTACCTCATCTCAGCTTATTTGATCTGAGATACAGTAGCAGACCAGTGTGCTTTGAAATCTTCTCTTTAAGTGTTATCGGTATGACGTGCACATCAGAGATGAGCGACACTGGTCCCGTCCGTCATCTTTACCGATGTGATTTTTAACTTTTAGGCTCGGCTCCTCGGGACGAGCTGCAGACGCTGCGCAGTCAGCTTCTGCTGCTGCATAACCAGCTGCTGTACGAGCGCTACAAGCGGGAGCAGCACGCCGTACGCAACCGCCGCCTGCTGCGCCGCATCATCAACGCTACCGCGCTGGAGGAGCAGAACAACGCCATGGTAACCTCCGGAGACCTTGTAGCACATACGCAAAGTTTAAAGCTTTGAGCCATTAAGCTGAACATTGGCGGTTCAAATCAAGGTTCTGCTAGGCGCCGCTGTTGGGTCCTTGAGCGAGACTCTTATCGCTGTCTCCTCCAGGGGGCGCCGTACGTCGGCCGACCCTGAATCTGGGATGTTTGAAGAAAGAATTTCGTTGTTCTGCACACCTGTATATGTGTAATGACAAACACAGGTGTTCTGTTCTATTAAAGTTAATTTTCCGAAACGTGTGTGTGTGTGTGTGTGTGTGTAGAAGGACCAGCTGAACCTGCAGTGTGTGGACATCGTATCTCTCCGTGAGAGCCTGCAGATGGAGCAGCAGCGCTACCGCCAGCTGTGGGACGAACGGGAGGTCATGGTGACCCGCCTGCACGGCCAGATCCGCCAGCTACAGCACGACCGCGACGACTACTACACCAAGTACCAAGAGTTACAGGTAAAAGCTAATTCTATGCTTCCGGGCTGGACGGAAACGGTCTAGGGAAGGCCCGTTCCTGCATGAAAGCCTGACTTCTGGGTTTACTCCGGGTGCTCCGGTTTCCTCCCACAGTCCAAAAACATGCAGCAAGGTTAATTAGAGAGACACAATTGTCCACGACAATTGTGTTTAATATAAGCTTGTGAAAAGACGAACCTCGAGTGATGAAGAACCAAGGTGACATGAATGTAAGAGTGTAAAACATGACGATAAAATCCTAATGAATAAATGAATAAATTTGTGTGTTCATCCAGAGTAAGATGCACGAGTGCCAGAAGAGGATGGGCGAGATGCAGGCCGAGCTGCAAAAAGCCAACAACCAGGTTTGCCACACAGGGCACCAGGTGGACCAGCTCACGGCCAAGGTAACTCCGATCACCCCTCGCAACCACACGCCTCTCTGCTGAAACTTCACCGCTTCATGCTTTGTTCCTTCCTCTAGTTGTCGTCCTGTGAAAGTACCCAACATCAGCTGAGCTTCATCACCAAGCAGCTGCTGCTGTTAGGAGAAGCGCATAAACTCTCCGTCCAAGAGCTCCAGCGGGCGGGGCCTGATCTCACACAGGTGCGGTACAGGGCCGGGCGGGGTCTCGCGTCGCGGTGTCTTCGCGTCCAGGCGCGTTTGCTCGAACGCTTCTGTCGTGTACAGGAGGCGCGGATGGTCCGGGCGTCGCTCATGAAGGAGGTCGAGCGGCTGAAGCAGAATCTCCTGCTGCAGGGTCAGAGGGTGGACGCGGCGCAGCAGAGGGCCGGCGAGCTGGAGACGCAGCTGTCCAAGAAGGACCATCTGATCGCCGAGCAGAAGAAGTTCCTGGAGGACGTCAAATGCCAGGCGAAGTACGCGGAATAATACTTGTGTGTCGGGCGTGTCCGGAACTATTTTGGTGTCCCGGCATTTTATTTCGAGTGTCCGAAAACCAAGTGCAGAATTTTCAGCACAGTGAAATAATCCCATAATACTCTATGTACTCCAGCAGGTCATGAAAGCATCTCCATCCCCATAAGTGTCCCAAATCGTTCACTTACCCTCCTGAATTCAGTCCCCTATATTAGTGCAC
>JAYDZG010000014.1:1631439-1647573 GCA_034509265.1 Microcambeva bendego
CTACATAGTGAGCAATGTAGGGCAGGGGGGCAACAGGTCAAAACGTGACCCCTGTTCCTTTAGTTTTGTACAATAACCACACAGCCGACCCAAAGCCATCTTGTTTATTCATTAGTACCAATTTTTGCAATGTTTTTATTTACCTTTCGTAACCTGCATTCATTAATTCATTAATATGAAGTCGAGCGCCTGTACTGGACAGTTTCGGAACTTGTCGGTCCAAACAGTTTTGGATGGATATATTTCTGTACATGAGCCTCTTTCCACATAAAAATAACAAAGTGTCAGTATTGCTTCATCTTTACTGATAAACACTCGGAAGCCTGAGAATCTGCATGAGCAGCTTCGGTCCAGAAATAACGTCATTATGTTAATAATTTTGTTAATAATGTTGAGAATAAGTAATTCTGGTCCGTTTCTCTCTCTCTCGTGTGTCTGTAGGGAGGAGCTGGAGGCCTCAGACAGCAGGTACCAGGCTCAGAGGCAGGTGACTCAGGTTCTGCAGAGGGAGCTGTTGCAGCTCTACAGCAGGCTGGAGATGGAGACGCCCGCCGCCGCCGCCGCCTCCTCACACGCCGGAGCTCCGACCGGGTGCTGCCGCTCTACACAGACCAGGTATGTCATGTCCCAAACGGAACCTGGGGCACTGCTGTCATCTTTAACCGGTTTGCATGTTCTCCCTGTGTCTGTGTTCAAAACGATGTCATACACTCTACCCATGATGCAATACGATTCATGGTACTGCGTCCACGATTTTCCCCTTAGATTTAGTTTTTAACTAAATGAAATTGACAAATGATAGTTTGTTTTTATTTATTTATTTCTCTTAAAACTAAATACTGTATTTGTGATGGTCCTTGTTCATCTAAACAATGCATGCACTTTTATTTCTGAGGCAGCAGCGCCCTCAGCGGTTTAAAGTGAACCTCGACTCATTAAGACATGAATACCGATTTGAATCATGATTCTTTTTTACACTCGTTAGTGACTTCTTGTGGCCGAAACGCCCCTCTCAACCACGAACTGTTAGCTTCAGGTCTTACCGCGACTTTAAGTAGGACCCACGGTGTTTTAATGCCCGTCACACTGACCCGTTGTTTCACAGTACCACTCTGAAGGACCGGCAGATGAAGACGCCCTCCAAAGAGCGCATCAGGTCGTCTCCACATCGAAACGGCACCACCGGCCCGGCCAGGCCCGCCCCACAGGACCGCCAGTCCGTCAACGGCAGCCGGAGCACCCCGCCGCCTCCGCTGGTGGCCCCGCCTCCTCCGCGCCCTTCGGTTCAATCTTCCAGTCCCTCCCTCACCGTCGGCTCCTACCCCAGCGCCAAGAGTTTCCTGGGCATGCGGGCACGCGAGCTCTTCCGCAACAAGAGCGAGAGTCAGTGCGACGCCCCTGACGCCCCCCGCCCCCCCGTGGAACCGTCGGTAATGACCGCCGCCAGCCCCACCCCCGCGCACGCCCACCGGTCGGGCGCCACGTCCAGAGAGCCCGACGTACAGAGGCCGTCTCGGCGGGAAGTCGGCTGGCCCAGACAGCAACAGCTGCACATCATGGACTACAACGAAACGCATCAGGAGCCCAGCTAAGACGGGCGAGATAGCTGACCTCGTACGGGACCCTTCACGTCGGCGCTCGACCCCTTTCTTCAAGCGGACAACAGGATTTTGGAGATTTCGCACCTTCCCCGTCCTCCTCAGCCAGCTTAGTCTTCCTCGCATGGGTTACGCTTCTATTTTTTTGCCCTTTATGTCCAAACGTGTAAAACCGATCCAGTCATTAGCAGGTTTTACACTCGGAGCTACAGCGAGGTGCGTAGAATGCCGAGAGTAGGTTCGATCCAGTACGAGCCCCAGTGGCTGCGTTTAAATGCAGATTTTCTTTAGCTGTTTTGAGTCACTTGTTTATTTGCACTCGGTGATCTTCAAAACAAAATCTGCCACAGATGGGACGAGGACGCGTACCCAGTCCCGGTTTGCTGCGTTCGCGCCGAAACTTGTTTAAAGTGCATCGATAACAGCGGAATATTCGCTCCGATAAAATCCGCACTGATACCATTCCGTCTGTTCAAGGTCACGTAGCAGATCGAACCACGAGTCGGTGCTCCAGGTCTCGTGGTTTCCATGCCGAGCTCGTCTCAGATGATCGACTACGTGCTCGCCTGGTGATGAATGACCGACGTCTTTATTTCGGGCCGGACGTTTTCCTTTTAAGAAGCCAGTCTTACAAACCCCCGAGGGATTTTACGAAGAGAGGTCGTGCACGTTGCATCGTGGGTGTGTTTACGAGAGCTGCGCTTTTTATTTCATGGTTTTTTTATTGTTAGAGTTTTTATATTATTTATATTTTTAGTTTACATTTCCACTGATCCTTCAACTGTTGATTTTTGTTAACTAAAGTATTAACAAGTCTTTTATAGATCAAAGCCAATGCATTTCCCATCATCCCGTCACGAGTCATTAAGAACAGTATCGAGCTATGACAGCATTTATATCAGAAATATATGGTAGATATATCATCCGAACTGGAGATCGGTCTTCAGGCTTTTTTATTTGCTAATAACTTAAACATATAAAGCAAGTATTGCACTAATCAGTATAATTCTATGAAAACTTGCCAATTTATTACATTTGCATCATAAGTCATAGCGAGTGTCTTTGATAAAGCTTTTTCCTTCTTTTATGGGCATTGATGTCCCGCCAAAATACTGATGCTTGAAGTGAAGAGGTCATTTTACTCCCTAATAAATCTCGTCAGTATTAATTGAACTTCATCAGTTATCAGTGATTCAACTGGTCATATGATACATGAAATGTCATGTATATGACCTTGACCAGGTTTAAGATAATTGTGTCCTTTGTTTACATGCCCGTCAGGCCAGCATCCTTCCCCGTGGCTTCATCGCCAGAGCGGGGTTCACGACCAATTGCTTCAGTGTCCGTAATAAATCGCTTATAATAAAATGTAATATTAAGGTCGTAAATGTTCTCTGTTACTAATACACTGCTTTTTGTTTGGCAGCTTTAACCACGACGGTACTCTGTTCCACGGTCAAACTTACAGCTTTAGCTGAAAGAATTCATTTTAAATAGATACAATTACATTCAATCTATTTTTCAACATAAAGAACCTTAACTACCATAATTCCCATTTCGGGATTATGTACTTTAATCCATTTACAATTCTATTATATTCACATGCAGATGGATGGAAACTTAAGTAGAAAATGTTCAGAAAAAACACCATTTAATGGGTTATGGTTCGTGTAAACATGTAAGTTAAAAGAAAAATCCCACATCTTCGATGGCAAGGGTGTCCAATCTTACCCAGGACCCAGGTCCGTCTGCAGGTTTTCATCCAACCAAGCACCAACGCACCTTAATCCACCTTTTGGTCTTTGTGCAGCAGCAGGGATAGCTTAGTGGTTAAGGGACTGGACTAGTAACCAGAACGCTTCCAGTTCAATCCCCACCACTTCCAAGTTGCCACTGTTGAGCCCTTGAGCAAGGCTCTAATCCTCAATTGCTTAAAATTGTATGTCACTTAATGTTGCAGTTGTATCAGGTTATAATCTTGCCTGGTATGTAGGAAAACCTGCAGTTTTGCTCATAGAGATGTGAGGATCTGTGACCAAACGGCCAATAATTTTCTTTATTAGGGTGAATTCAGTAAATGGACAAGGAAGCAATTTTGTTCCCCGTTGGTGATCTGTTCACGTTTTTATTCTTGGAAATCCTAAGAAACATTACGGTTTACCAGGGTGTTTAGTTCTTCGTGCAAGTTCTTTTTTTTTTTGGTTTTGAGTTGCCATGCAGCCCTGAACAGTTAGTGTGTATTTACAGGTGAACCGTCCCTGATGGTCTGATGTATTGGTTAGTTTTAAAATGCTTGGATCTAGTTGATGTCGGACCGTCCTGTGACTGGATCTCCATTCACTCATGTTTACTCTGTTTATGACATCATTGATGGACTGTTTATGGACTGGAGTAATCCTGTTCTCCTCTTGATACCCTCCACCGTCCCTCTCCGCCTGGAGCTGTTCAGCATGTGACAACTTTTAATGCCGCCGACTTGGAAGATGGCGAGATGTTCGGTACGTGTCTCTGAGGGCTTATGGAAGTTTAGAAGAGCGTAAGCTTGCGTTGACTGTGAAATATGAAAATAAAATCTTCAATTTTTTGCACTATAGAATCTGCATTACCTGTCATTTTTTAATGATAATAAAATGTTTTTTAAATGGCGTTTCTTAGCTGTGCTTCCTCATTTTGACCAGTAGAGGGCGGTGTTGGTCCAGTGTTGAATGGGGAACGACCGCGTTTATTTCTCCATCAGCAGGTTAGCAGGTTAGCATAACAAAGCTAGGCGATTTAACTGATTTAAAACTAATTTTTAATAAAGTCAGCGCCAGAGTTATTAGCTCCCTTAATTAAGTTGTAAGACGAAGGCTATAAACATCTAATATTTGTTAATATCAAACATATTTGATTAAAAGTATAAACTAATTAAAACCAATCAGAGGAAGCTAGTCACAATACATAAATAAGGGCAGATAAACAATTAGGGTATCTCTTGTCTCTCTTGCTTCAAAGGGTTCTGGGACCTTACTTGTGGACTTTTCTTTTCAGTTAGAACTCAGCTTTTCTAACTACCCCCCAGTTTTGGCCATGATAGCCTGGTGCTTAAAATCTTACTTTATTTAGAGGAGTTTAACACCGTTTCTGTAATGAAGCCCCTTTTTGTTTTGCTAGGGACAAAAGGATTCAGAAACAGTGTAAAACTTATTAATACATTTAACTTCTGCTCCTGCTGTTTTTTTTTATGTATTCCTGGAACTTCTTTACCTTTCTTATTTAATCACCCAGGAACATTTTTGAAGCTTTGTGTGGCACGACTATCTGCTGAAGAGCAAACCCAGGCTCCTCACTACACTGAGAATAAGCAATAACGCTGAAACTATGTAGTCACCACCGATGACTTGTTGGACATCCTATTTCAGCTTCTTGTGTGAGTTTGGGCCCGTTTATTACAAAGATTTAGAAGATACTGGATGCTGGACCAGAATGCCTTCAGTCTTCATCTGGGTGGATGAAGACTGAACAGCTCTGTAAAACTGTTCCTCAGGAAGAAAAAGAAATGTGTGTATAGCCGAGTGAGCATGATTAGTCCATCAAACGTGTGCATATGTATCTCCTGACTAAAACCTCTCATGATTAATTGACCGGCGCCCAGAGGGTCAGGCAGCCTGATGTGCGATAATTGGACGCGAAGGGAATCCGTGGCAATTTGTGTCCTCAGAATCTACTTGAGAAATTAGATGTCGGTGCAAATCTGAAACTGTTCCACCATGTTCTCAAAGAGCACGTCACATTTAAAAGCTAAATCTTAAGTATTCATCGCAAGGCTCGCTCTCGTTCTCACCTTTCTTTTATTCTTTTTTTTCCACAAACTTTTTATGAGATGTAGTTCAGGACATGCTGAATCCTGCACAAAGTTAGACATGAAAATTGATATCTATATATCTCGGCTCTGCTATAAGCACACAAGTGATTGGCTCAGAGTTTGTATAAGTTAGTTGGAGGATGTTGCCAGATTTAATTCTTGACATATTGGCCAGGGTCTTTCCTGTGTGGACTTGGCATGTTCTCCTTGTCCAAACACATGCAGGCGGGCTAATTCGAGTTATTAAAATGTGTGTTTGAGATCAGAATTCATAAAGACATCATATTTCGAGTTCGTACCATGCTGAGACGTTGAGGGGTTTTAATCTAATATAGTTGAGTTATGTATTAAACACTTATTCCATACGGAGAGCAAATGCAAAACAAGATCAGTTTTGGGAAGCCCATTTCATGCTGACACTCGGAAAAATCGTCTCCATTTGTCCTCATTAAAAGCTTAAAAGTCCATAAATAAATAATACACGATACCAGCAAAAATATTTGGACACCCCATTTCATTCTGAGTTCATGCTTCAGCCACGTTTCCTAGCAGGTGCATTAAATCACTTATTTAAAGGGAATGATGTGCTTTCAAGTATAGCCCAACAGTTTTGGGAAGGCCCTTTCCTCTCCCAGCATGACACAAGGCAAGCTCTATAAAGACATGAAGACATCTCCAGGGGCCAGAACTGAGCCCTCAGCCTTACTGACTGACATCAGTGCTATTGTGAGAAGCCTTGTTAGCACAGGGGCTGTTTGTCCAGCCTTGGGTCAGCCTTGGCCACAAGCCAGAAACAATTATGCTGAGAATAATAATAATAATAATAATAATAATAATAATAATAATAATAATAAAAATTAAAAAAACTAATTTTAACAGACACTTAAATTAACTTGTACAGGAGCACCCCCTGGTGGAGGCTTTATGTTACATTTTGTAAACCACAGTTGGACTAAAGTGGGACCAGATCATGTTGTGTTTAACATTTCATCTAAAGCGACTTTACACTTACAGTATACATTGCGAGCGATTGAGTGATTAGGGCCTTGCTCAAGGGCCCAACAACAGCAACCTGTCGATGGCGGGGCTTGAAATTTTTTAACAGTGTTTGTTTGTTATTTTTCTCTTAATCAGGTGTCCAAATACTTTCGTTTATCTAGCGAGTGTATCCAATACTCCTAACTGGTCGAACCCAGTGAGATGAGACTTCATGAACGAAGACTTCTGAATCAGTTGGCTGAACTTCTGAAACAGAAGAAGAAAGCGAGCGAGAGTGAACGAAGACTAAGCACCAATCCCAGCGGTTTAATTATTTTTAATTATTTTAATTACCATCCTCTTTAAGCTTTTCTTAAAAAAGCACCCATTAAAAGATGCCAGTTTGGGTTAATCTGATTAAAAAAGCAAGACGAGGGAAAGATAAAAGGCTGCGGATGTCAGAAAGGATCCGGGGAATTAGAACTGCGCCGAGTGATCTGGGACGCAGTGAAATAGAGAATCCACCAAACGGGAATGTCTTTTTTTATTTTATTTTTTATTAAGGCTGTTGGCTTTTCTTTGTAGAATTTAGCAGAACACTTTCCTGTCCAGTTCTGACCGAACCTGGACCAAGTCCGACTTTAGATCTCGTTGAGACACTCGATTTCCAGCAGATTTTAATTCACAAGGCCACAGAGACGACACTTAGAATCACTAACAAGGCAAAGGACCAAAAGTATTGGGACACCCCTTCTAATTCGGAATTCATTTGTTTCAGCTAAAGCAGTTGCTAATAAATCAGGTGAAATAAATCAGGTGTCATATGGACAGCAAAGGTTGTGACCATACAGTTGAACATAGAACTACGTCTTGCAAAATAGCATCTAAGTTCATGTATTTATATTTTTACGATCAGATTATTATTTTAATTATAATATATTCGTAATAAATATGTTGGGTCGCATTTACATTTGACACACTCATCCAAAGCGACCTGCACTTTTGAGCTGGATGCGGTTCAAACAATTGAGGGTTAGGGCCTTGCTCAGGGGTCAAATAGTGGCAACTTTACGATTGCTGGTCCAGTACCTTAACCACAAACGTTGTTTTATTAGCCACGGTGAAAGCTGGTCATTAAAACAGACGAATGCAGCTTTCTGCATGAATCCAGCCAAAACAATATCACGTGTCGGGACGTGGACGCGAGCCCATGTAATATTAAAGTGGCACGTCTGGCAACGCCAGCATCGCCACTCCTTTCACCGCTCCCGCTCCTGCCGCTCCCTAGCCGTCGCCTCTTTCCTCAAGGTGACACATCAAAGCCAGTACGCAGACGTGGAAGGCCTGGCTGCCAGCACGAGCCAGCCCATGTACCGTCTAACCCCCCCTCCTCTCCCCATCACCAAATTCTCCACCTCAAACAGTCGCCGGCTAACCCCCTGGGCCGGGTCAGCGCCAAGATCCACACCAGTCGCCACCCGGGAGCTTCTGTCAGATTCTGCCTGTAGACTTCATTAATGAGATTCCTGTTCCATACACACACACACACACACACACACACACAGGATCAGTGTCGGACGAGCGGTCAGTCCACTGGTGCTGGTCAGACAAATTATTCAAGCAGTATTTCTACACAGTTGTGTGAAAAAGCAATTGCCCCCCTTTTCCAGATGCTTGGGCATCATTAAAGGTGGACAGAGTGCTTAAATATTGTTTGAGAGTAGACAGAGAATCTATCAATCACAGTACCACGAGTAAATGCAATTCGTTACCTTCTACCTTCTGATCATCACACATTTGTCATGCTGAATGATTGAAGATCATCAGAGAATGCTACATTCTTTCATTCATCTTTGTCCTGGTCAGGGTCTGGGTGGGTCTGATTTCTTAGGCAAAATGAAGAGAAAACACACACACACACACACATTTGCAATTGTACAGTTCGAGGAGCGCCGACAAAGGGAGGAAGAGCGTCTGCGTATGTTAATCAAACCGCTGAATGTCGATCAAAGGGCGGAGCACGGCGGGCCTTGCCGATCGCCCCGGGCAGACGTGTGCTCGCCGACAGTCGGCATGAAGGACGCAGTGGCAGATTTAAAAAAAATATTTTCCTGAATGCTCGTTTTTCTCCCAATGTAGTCAATTCATCTTCCTCTGGAGGGGGATCGCTGGCCGTATTCTTCCTCACACCTCCTCCAACTATGGAGAAGCCTTTATTGCTCATGCACTCAGCACAGGAGCCTCTCTACTCTCCAACTGTGTGTGTCTGCATCCTGTCCAGGGTGTTGCTGTGTGCCCCGCGTTCATTAAAAAGTTTGGATATGCTCAAGCACCCCCTTCCCCCAAATAATTATGACAATTAACTTGAAATGAAGTGAAGAGATGCAGCAGACAGCCTCCATCCTCTTCTTCTTCCTTAGATGTTCAACAGAGATCCTTTAATACTCATCTCATAGTTTTTTTTTAGTTAATACTTATCTCCTGCCTTTCTGATCAATCCCCCCCACCACACACACACACAAACACACCCACACACACACATTACTGTTTAAAGAAGGACTGAAAGGCACTTTCATATGGACTGATCACCTCAAAGCAGAAATGATTCCGGCGTCTCCTCACCCTGCAGGAGCACCAATCGTCACTCTTCAGTCCAGCTCTCTGTGGCTACACCTGCATCTCTCTCCGGATTTTACACTCCAGCGCCAGAGCTCCCAGAGGAACCGGTGCCACTTTGAGTCATCGTCTTCCCACCGGCGGAAAGTTTTTCTCTCCATAAATCCGGTCTGTTCCTGGCATAAATATGTAATTAGTAGCTCACAATTAGGGTTATCCTGCCTGTTAGCACGGCGTATTAGCATCTTTCTCAAGTGTCACTCTCTTTATTTGAGAACTAGCGTTTACTGAATAATTTAAGTCTAATGAATTCCATAAATTGTGTGTGTGTGTGTGTGTGTTTTCTCGAGTTTTGTAAATGAAACAACTTAACTCCTCTCTTCCCGTAGCCTGGCATCTCTTGACTCTGTCTCACCACGTAAAATGATTGACTTGAAATTGGTATTTGTGTCTGGATGGCGGCGGATGGCGGCGGATGGCGGTAGCCTCGGGCTAAATTCTGATGCTTCTCATCATTTAGTTGTTTATTTTACCTTTAATCTGCATAATCCGCTCGGCACCACGCCAGGCCTCAGCACGAGATGTTCCTTCTTTCTTGAGAAGGACATTTGGGCCGTTTTCACTTTTGTCTAGAGATAAAAAAATAGATGAATAAGGAAATATTTTATTCCTTCTTTCTTTTTTCTTCTTATTACTTAATCTCGGTTAATTAATCATTTTGTATGATTTATTCTTTATGCATAAAATAATTAAGAATATCCTTCCTGACAAACGTATATGTTCGATCCCCCAGACTTTCAGTGTAGACTTGGTTTTCATCCGGGGGCTCCGGTTGCCTCACACAGTCCAAAAGCGTAGTCAGGTTAATCAGAAACTCTGAATTCTTCCTGCCAGATAAACCCATCAATCGTTTGATTGTTCAAGCTTTTGTCATATGCACCCGGAATTCTTTTTCCCATGAATGCCAGAAGGTGGATTGGCTTATCTAAAGTACTTCTGGGATTAATATTTAACTTAACACTGAATTGCTTGAGTTGCAGTCAATCGTAATTGTAAATAATTAAGTAGCCTAGTGGTTAGGGTGCTGGATTAGTAATCAGAAGGTTGCCGATTCGAGTCCCACCACTGCTACGTCGTCACTGCTGGGCCTCCGAGAACGCATTCATCCTGAGCTGATTCCGATCACAAGTATAAAAGATTAAATGGTTAAAAACCATGAATGTAAATCGTCTAATGTTATTTCTGAAACAGTGTAGTATGTGTTTATAGTTTAGTCTGGTTAGTTAGCGCGCCGTTCTGTTGTGATCCAGGCCCGTGAGCATGCGAACCGAAAAAGATCCGAGGAGGCGCCGTAACCAAACCAGAGTCTTTGTAATTCCCGTTTTCAGCAGTTTGTTTGTTTGTTTGTTCCTCAGAATAAAAACTGCAGGCCTGAGATCTACGTTCAAAACGTTCGCTCACATCTCGCTTCGACACCGGAGCGCACCGCGCTAGCTGCGGCGTGGCTTTAGAGGCTAAAATAAAGCTAGTTTGCATGCTACCTATCCTCCTCCGGTACCGTCGACTACTTGAGTCACTTCTCAGACGCGACATTCGCGCTGTTTGTGTCGGAACAAACGCTTATTTATACTCGCAGGGTAAAAAAACAAACAGCTGTTCGGATGCGGCCGTCATCCTCGTGACAAAAGCGCCGCGGATATGAAACGAGGCGAACGCCGTTCCCGTGTCCCTACCCGGCAGGACGCCGCCTGGCTCCCGGTGCCAAAATAAATAAAGCTAAATAAATGACTGGCAGCCGTGGCGAAGTTTAACGGGCTCTGTGATTACGTTTAGCAGAGCGGCAGGCGGAGACGGACCGCGCCCCGTAATGGATTTCGGTGGTTCCCCCCGGTTCGCTCTTTCTCCGAGCTCGGGGGTCACAGAACGGCATCAGTTTCCAATCAGAGCCCAGTGCAGCAGAAAACACACGACAGCAGTTGGGGTTTATCCGGAAGGTTCGGACGTCTGAGCAAAACCCGTCCCATCCATTTTCCAGTGAGCGAGCACCGGTGCTGGGGCTCGGATGCGCTGGTGGGGAGTCAGATGTCACATTTGTCCCCATCGGATTCGGGTCAACGTACGGGGATTTCGATTTTAAAGTTCCATGAGGACTAACTTAACTTATCACAGAATAGAAAACCAGTAGATGGATTGGCTTATATAAAGTATGTGAGTTGGTGTTAGTGATTAATGGGGGTAGTGGTAAACCAGTGATGGACTAGTTTCCACAGTTGGACCCCCGAGCAAGGCCCTTATCTCTCAGCTATTCAAGCTTTTATTTGCAATTTGCATGTGAACTTTTTTGCCCCAGAGCGGACAAGGTCGGAGATTAATCTGCTGGGTGGGAAAAGACCGGACTTGGACTTGGACAATGCTGTTTAAGGATCCTGTACAGAGGAACGTGGTGATCGGTGCTTGACTCTCCATGCACGAGACTGGCCTAATGTACAGCATGTGTCAGGTAAATATACCCTATGAGCAACGCTCCGTCCTCAATTCTGGCAGCGTGTGGCGCCAGGCAGCCGTCTGGGAATAGCCCTGGGCTGACACGGCTTTAATAATGTAAGAACACAAGGCTGGTGATTAGCTTATTAGTGCCAGGGCGACAAATTTAGCTAATTGTGTTGTCAAAAGGGGGCAACGGGGTGGCGGTGAGGAGATCACAGAGAGACCCGTACAGCAGGCAGGTCTCTCCGAGGGTGAGGGTGGGGATGGGAAGCAGGGGGGTGGTCACGTGGCCAGGATAGATACCCCTCCCTGTCTTACCCTCGCCAATCCATTCTCTCAACCTGTTGAGAAGTGCCTCCCGGCAGCCCCGGCCCGACCTGCTGTTCCGGTCTGGGTAACATCTGCTGTGAGCTCCGGTGCGTCCCCCTGGCGACTTGTGTACCCCCTCCACCGCCCCTGCAGATGTTGTGCTCCCTCGGTCCGGCACGGTGAGAGGAGAATGCCAGGCATGTTTGATGTGCGATGAAACAGAATAGAGCGAGCCACTCAGGGGTCTGGAAGCTCAGTGGGGTGATGGGAGGCTGGGGCAGGTTTGAAACAGGAAACCGTCTCATTATAAGGACTGGGGGGAGTCTGCAGATCTGCAGCAAAGGATCTGTGTCTCCGTCCTCTGTTTTCGGACAATTCCAGGCCAAAAGTGGTCAGATTTTTCTTATATGGCTTTGTTTATGAGCCACACGAAGCACATACTAGGGACAAAAAATAAGTGAATGTCTTGTGACCTCACCCAGTAACGCTGGGACCCACTGCAACCCTGACCATGAAACAGTGGGGGTAAAACATGCACCCAACCACGTGTTGCTTACAGAGCCTGTCCCAGCTTTTCAATGGGCGCAAGGCACACAGAAACACCCTGGACACACACACACACACACACACCGATAGGGAAATTCAGTGTCTCCAGTTAACCTGACTGCATGTTTTTGGACCGTGGAAGGAAACCGGAGCTCCAGGAGGAAACCCAAGGGAGAACATGCAAACTCCACTCGGACTCCACCCGGGGTATTGAACCCAGGACATCCTTGCTGCAAAAGAAACACAGAATGAATCAAATATGTTCTTCTTCTAATTCTTCTTCCTGCCTTTCGTTACTGTGTTGAAGTGTACTGTAAATGTTACTGTACCGAGTTTTGCATGTTCTCTCCATGTCTGCGAGATCGGATGGATATTTTCATCAGACGTGAATGGATTTAAATCCAGTTTTTTTCTGTTTGTCTGTGTTTCTTCTGATGGACCCGTGTGACCTTGTGGACCTCGTGGACCTCGTGGACCTCGTGTTGGAGTAAAGTCGAGGACCGGATTAGTGCGGGATCAGGTGAAGCGACTCCGAGGTTCGGCGGTACGAGATCAAAGGAGAAAACAAAAGGAGGATTTCAAACGGGCCCCGAGAGCTCGGCGAGCAACGTGCTGCTCCTCTGATAAAACTTAGATCTATAAATGTTTCTCATTTATTTATGTATTTATTTACTTATTTATTTGAAATTATTCATTGCGATAATAATTGGAGCCTAACAAGCACTTGTGGGAGAGTCTTCCTTTGCATCTTCTGCCTTCGGTTCTTTTATTCCTCGCCTCCGTATTTCGGGATGCCGTGGGATTTAGGGGACCTATTACGAGGGGTTTCTTTTATTCGGAGCTAATGAATGATGCGCGCGGTGTTTTCCACTCCTCTGCTGAATTATGCACTATTTCGAGGTTCTCTTTGTTTACCCTCCGATGCATTGTTTACTCTATAGCTTCCAAAAGAAATATATTCTTTATAGTTCTAGCCGCTAGAGCTGCTCTGTGTAACATCCTTAAATCTGAACAAGTGCATGGGCATGGGCATCCATGACGGGGCATCCGGCTTCACCCGAGTACGACCTCGTTTTAGCGTTTTTTAATACGTTAATGCCGTGCACATCCATCCATACGCCAGGCCCGCTAATGACTTCCCAGTAGAATCAGGAACTTGGCGTGCACCGCTCAGACTTTGATGTTTGTGGCTCAGTGTTCCTGTGTAAATACAGACTTTTATTGTGGGCTGTAGCGCCCCCTGTTTGCTGCCCGTGGAGAGCCCTGCCGGACAGGTGCGTGATGAATGTTTGAGCAGCCGGGCGCTCTTGCGGTCGGCTTACTTTCCTTACGCTTGGTCTTAGTCATGCCAGAGGCTTTGGTCTCCAGCATGGAACTTCAGTTTACCCACCGGCGCACATCTCTGTACCTGAAGACAGGTTACGCTCGACTTTTCCACATTAAAATGGATTTTAAAACTACACTTGTGTGAGGTGGAGGTACCGCTCTCATTTCAGTGGCGCACGTGGAAGGGTGGCTCACCTGGTAGCCACTGTGCTGCTCTACCTGTATAACATGTGAATCCTTGGCTCATAGTTGCCAAAGTGTTTGTTGTCCGGATTATTGATTCATCGTAGTTCCTTCGTGATGCAAGCATCCCTATTTACCCGGGCTTGGGGCAGGCTCTACAGTTCAGACTTTCTGCACTGTTGTGCTAGCAAAAAATCCCACCGCTCCACCTGGCCGCATGATATATCATATAAATATATGATATTTAATAGGAAACACTGTTAAAGTATTGCTTTAATTCAGTGTAGTAGTAAAGCATTGTTTGTGCTTTGCTGATAATAACTGAGGAACTCTGGGAGCTCCTAAAGTGCTCCTAAAACTCACACAACTTGTGTGAACCTTGTTAAAAGTGTTTTCCACCAACACACAGCCCCATCACCGGCGTGTGGAGGAGCGGGTCTGTGGGGACGCCCAGCCTGCCCTCGATCCCGTGTCTGTCAGCCCACCTGAGTGCCGCGCAGGCCTGCCCAAGGCAAGACCACGGGCCACGGCTCCCTCCTGCTGCACTCCTCCAGGAAGCCGAATCCCTCTACTCCTCCCCTTCTGTCAGAAGGAGCCCGACCCTAAATAACTGTCTCGGCTCCACACCACTTCACGTCTTCCTTATCCGAGACGGAGGACTGACAGTCATATTCAGGTTTCTGTTTTCTCTATTCTCCATTCTTAAGATTCTGTTCGGCTCCTTAAGGGTTTTTAGCGTCCCCTGGGGTGGTTCCTGGACAGATTAAACGTTGGTAAAGAAATACCTCGTCCTGTTTGACAGTCCTGTTTCGACACAAGGAAAATTTAACACTAATTATTATTCTCAATGAGGGAAATATTGAAAGCAGTGCATTCACATTACAGTTTATTAAACACATTATATTGAAATATATATCCATTCTGTTCTAACTGATGTTTCTCACACTGTTTAAAGGACATCTTAAAAGTTCTTCGAGACGTATGCAATACCTAACGACGCCTTTCTCACAGTGCCGCACCATTTTAATACTGTCAATGTTTATAGTGGACCCAGAACCAGATGGAGCTAAATCTGGACGATAAGCTCTGTTAGACAAAGATCCCTCGTATACATGAGCTCGAACAATCTCTCGCTGGGTGATTAATACCCTGCTAGATACCCTGTGGAGCCTGGATGCCAGGCGGTAAAGGGGCATAATGCATGCCCTTATTCTGTGAAGTGGTGGTGAAGGTGACTAAACTAAAAATGAACTAAAGGAACTCTAGAAGACGAAGCAGAACAGATTTGGGACACGACTGCGGTTTATAAAAAGCAAGTTGTGGCCAGTTAACCCAAAAAAAAATGTTCAGAAAAGGTGGCTGCAAGCTCAAAAACTACGATAAGCATCGACTACCTGATTGTAGAAACCATTAGATGTGGTTTTGTCTGACTTCTATAAAACCTCTTCTATAAATGTATGTATGCGACTTAGCTGTATGTAGTTAAAGACGCCAAACCAACGTATTAGAAAAAAAGGCGTCCACATATTTACTTGAGTTTGCAGTAAATGGGCTTTTTCCTAATCCAGTCCAACACTGCAGGGTTAAAATCTCTACCCACCTGCTTTCCGAGTCTCTGTGAACAACGGAAAGGTTTTCTGTAATCTTCCCCGAAAAGAAAGCGAGGCAGGATGTGGCCGTGTGAGATCGTGAAAGCTCTTTGATTCTCTCTGTTTGAACCCGTTCTGATCTGAGAGGAACCCAGACGGACGGACGGACGGACGGCGCATACAGAACAGCTCTCGGTCCTGGACGCCCGGCCGTGGTGAACGGAGAGCCGAGGGCCGAGCGGATTCATAATTGAGCTTATCTGATAAAATTCACTGCTGGTAAATGTTAGATTTGGGGCGTTTGATGTGTTAAATATTCATGATTCCAGATAGGAATATGAACTCATCCTTAAATATTGATTATTCTTAATTGTATAAAAAATGTAAATGATCTCACAGAGCTTTTCTGACTCTGCATTTGGGAAGCAAAAACCGTTATCTTAAGAAGAGTTTCCCGTCATACAGCCATGTGTTCAGTACTTAGTTTGGTTAACCTTGGCAATAGAAAATATAGCAAATAGTGGGTTAAATTTTTTGCTAGATAGATGGATAGATGGATGGATGGATGGATGGATGGATAGAGATAGATAGATAGATAGATAGATAGATAGATAGATAGATAGATAGATAGATAGATAGATAGATAGATAAATAGATA
>JAYDZG010000014.1:1678356-1699879 GCA_034509265.1 Microcambeva bendego
TAAGAGTTAAGGACTTCAAGGGTCCAAAAGTGGAAACTTGTTGTTCAGTGCCCGTTACTGAGCCTCCAGTGTACTAGCAAATTATGTAAAGCTTAACAGGAGTTGTTTGATTGGATGCTTGGCCAATCAGGATTGAAATGGTGCATGTGATTGTCCATAAGCCTCCTCAGGCAAAGGAATCACAATTTGGAACCTGACAAAAGTGGAAATGTAACAAGGATGTCGCACTTCACCACTTGGCCAGATTTGAGCACTGCTATTAAAATTCTCTTACCCCTTGCAATATGCTTGAATAGTTTATAACTAGAGCTGGTTCAGACTAAGTCTTCAGGTCTATGTGCCCAGCACTAACAGCTGCCACCGGTCAGACTTTGCCCTGTGGCAGTGCTAAGGGAGGCTGACGAGGGCCAGAGTTCTCTTTCCCATGCTAATGGGACAGTCCTGAGCCGCCCATATGGCACTTGTGGGAGTAGAGGCCCTCTGAAGCTTGGCACATGGAACAAATCTGAGACAGGATTGAGCCTGGCTAGTTTCTGCCCATAGCCGGTCAGGGTAATGGATGTGTTTGGAGATTGGACAGCTTCGGGTTAGGACTTTCTGAACTCGGCAATGAGAAGAGCCAAAATGTGGCCAGCTGGGAGATAGAAGTTGGCTTCTGATAGCGTCCTTGATAAGTTTGATTCACCTGGAACGGACTACACCAGAGCCGCACGTACACCAAAACTTCTTCCAGCAAGCGACATATCCAGATTAACCGGGCAAGAGTTTGATTTATGGAGAGACATGATGCATGTTGGCAAGCCAGCTACCTTGAGGAAGATGGATCTGATCAACAAGTGGCCCTAAGAAGTTCCAAAAACAGTCAGATAGAATCGGTTCGACTTCTGAGTCGAGTTGGACGTGATGTGTCGTCCTTTGTGGTCGAGGTAGATGTCCTTCAAAGGGAGGTCAGGGTAGAGTTTCTCTGCCAGGATCCGTCAGTTGGAGTGGAAAGTGAACCCGGGGTCTAGGAAAGGTATGGGCATCAGCAGGCCTTGGCTGACCACATCCTGAACTTTTTGGTCTTTAAACTGTGGGGCTCGGAAAAGACCTCCAGTGCATCGAGCTCCTGTTTACCTGAGGTCTTTCTTCTTTTCTACTTCCTACTTACTGCTACACAGACCTGGCACCCATTTGTACCAAGGATCTATAAATGGAAGTACTATAAACTAATTACGTCTCACTAGGCATAAAATCTTGACATAATGGTGCCCGTTTTCCCTATGTGAATTTTAATCGAAGGCCAGGCAGTTAAGCAGGTCACTCTCTGCCGTCTTCTTCCTTGGAACTGGAACAAAAGACACTGACAGCTCATACCCCCCTAAACACCACACCCACACACACACACCCACACACACACACTCTGCTTTATTGGTGACAGCTGCCGTGAAACAAACCCACAAACTGAGAGGAATGATATGTCACTGGAAGGTCTTTTAGCCCGCACCACTAATCTGTCACATGCAGTTTGTTGTTTACCGTTCTTCAGGCTCGGTCACCGGCCCTCGGCGAGCCTCGTGCCTTAATGACGACAGATGCTGACCCACAGAAGTGCGAACCTCGCCGTTTTCCCCCCGCTGCCAACCTGTAAATTACAGCTATCGGGAGTAATTAGACCCGATAAAGCCTCTCTGAGCATCGCCCCCACGTGCTCTCGCTCTATCCCTGTCTCTCTTTTGGCCGGCCGGTGACATGAGAGAGGGGGATTTGAGCGGCGCGGGGTTGCTGGCATTGACCGATCCAACAGTTAACCTGTCTGTGACACTTTCTTCTCTTATTACTCAGCTCTGTCTTTACTTTCCCAGCTGTGAGGCACAGACTCGTCCATGCCACCACAATGTGGCTCCAGAAATGGTCACATTTTGGACTGGCATATTGTTTTCTTTAATATATGAACAGTTCATGCACCCAAAATTAGTGAAATTTACTTTTTTAATTTTTATGGAATTTAATTGGGTAGCACTGTCGCCTCACAGCAAGATCTTGGGTTTGATCCCCTAGTGGGCAGAGTTTGCATGTTCTTCCAGTATCTGTGTGGGTTTCCTCTGGGTGCTTTTATTTCCTGACACAGTTAAAAAAACATGCAGTCAGGTTAAATGGAGACTTTAAAATTACGAATTGTCTTATAGGTACCTAGCCATTAGGTACAGATGCACAGACTTTGTAGTCTTTGTATTGCCTGTCTCAAGCCCAGATAAATATTGAGGGTTGTGTCAGAAAGAGCATCCGGCGCCCCCTTGCAAGTTTCCAGCTTGCGGTGTTTCTTGATTTTTCAGCCAATGTAGTGGACCCACTGAAACCCGGACAATGATTGACTACATTTTAAATAAACAAATACATTTTACTAAGAATCTAACAAATGGGTCTAGGACATTATGGGACTGTACCCTGTTAAGAATAAGGAATGATAGAGGGTTTGAGCTTGGCCACTTCCCGCCTTATGGCCCTGGCACTACTTTTAGCCCCTGCTGCACCACTCTGCTCTCTGTTGCCAGGCTCCCTCCTAAAAACAGAGTTCATGACCCTTTAAGGAACTCACCTGATGCTAAAGGTCACGCAGTAAGCTCTTGTCATCATCGTCCTCCGTCCTCTCCCACGTCTTCCTTCTCTGCCCTGCCGTCCCTTGGTGCTCGCTTCCTGACCGCCGGAGCCAATCGGATTCAACCCCTGCCTCCTCCGCCACCAATGCGGAGCAGCAATCTGTCACCCAGGCACTGGAGGACGCCACCCTGCTGGCCATCTTCCGCACACCGGTGTAATGGCTTCTGGCCCCGGCCTTATAAGTAATGGGACAGAAAAATGGAACGAGAGAAAGAATGACAGCGAGAGAAGGTTGGCAAGGGGTCAGTTAGATCGGGCGCCACTATCTTCTCACGACCACTCCCCTCCCTCTCGCGCCCACCATCTCTCCGTCATCCCCTCCATGCCACCCTGTTTTGGCGTAGTCACCCTGCACAATACTTCAGTGAATAAATGAGTCGTTTTAATCCGACTGACAAGCTGGCATTGCCCAGCCCTGCCCTCCATCTGTAGTGGAGGCCAGCTCAGCGGCAGGCCCCGGGCAACGCCGCGTGCCAATCCAACACACTCACAGCTCATCCTGGCTGCAGTTTCAGGGACAGAAGGGTTAGACTGCCGTCCGGCTGCTGCCCTCCACACCAAAGGGCTATTTATATAAGAAAGGGATTAACCACCGCTATCTTTGATGAGTTGGAACAAAGGAGAAGAAAACAGAATCTTGTTAATTATTCAGCAGTTACTGGTGAGCTGGTGTAGCGAAGGATTTCACACACATTTCAACATTTCAGCTTATGGAATTTCACCTCTTGGTCTTAAATTATCATAGCAATGTAATAAGCAATTGTGGAGGCACATTATTACGAGCAATTCCTACTATCAACGGCTGCAGCACGTAGCTCATGAAGGACATCGCGTTTCCTGAGCTGACAAGGTATATAAGGTGAAGAAGACAATTTGGGTATGAATCCATCCATGCACATCACGTTCACCCATACATGCTGATTCTTTGCCCTGGACCGGATGGGAACTTACAGTGAGACAATGCTGCACATCACATGATGCAAAAGCGCATAACCGAGACATACAAGTTTTGCCCTGACCCCCTAATTCTCAGCCTTGAACCCAATTAAGCATCTTGGCTCTTTGGACCCTCCCAGACTCCTCAGCATGGCTCCAACTCCCACGAGAACCTACCAGGACCTTACTGAGTCTCTCCCCACCTGTCTTGAAGTTCTCTGTGCTGTGCACAACTGTTACTCTAAATATTTTGGTATTTATCATGTTAGGATGATATTTCTCAATGTAAGAAATCAAAGAGGCTTACAGTAATGTGGAAGTACACATTCTAAGCATTTAAGTGTCAAGTGCCTTGCTCAAGCGTCCAATAGTGAAAAATGAACAGTAGTAGGGCTTGAACCACTTGAAGTTTGAAGTCGTGTCTATATACTTTTGCTCAGTGTAAATAAAGTCAAGAAATATCGAAAGGCACGATTGCGAATCTGTGATGCAGTGGTTTATTTATACATCACAGCAGGCGATCATGTGAAGACACCGAGATTAATCTCCACATGTGGATTTATCAGCCGAGATGCGCTCGGCGCTCTTGCTTGCTCGGTTTGATTGAAGCCTCAGGCGTTACACGCTCACCTTCTGATGAGGAAGCTGCTGTGTCTTTGAAAAAAAACAACTTCTATCTGTCTGTCTAATTATCCCGTCATAACGAACGTCTCGTTAACAAACTTCCCCTTCAGCTGCACTGTTTTACACTTCAGCGCATCTGCACTTTTATTATTCGGTGTAAAATTCATCCTGTGTCGCACCTACATCTTAAATCAAAGTCACGCTTTAAAGAAAACGATGCTTTAAGAAGCAGATAGGCTGTAATATTTATTGACCTGTCATTACACAGTAGTGGTGGAGTTCCCGAAGCGTGTGGTCATTAAATACACCCCACATCTATCTTAAATATTGTTTTATATTTCATCATTTCGTCTTCCCAGATTTTCTTGCCTTTATTGTGTTGATGCAGACTATAATGACGATTAGAAAATAAGATTAAAACCATTTACCATTTATTTTGCTCCTTTACACAGTGGTTCGGTGGGTAGCAGTGTTTCCTCACAGCAATATGTTTTGCATGTTCTCCCTGTGTGAGTTTTCAACATACATCCATTTTCTTTAGGGACACTGACCTGCTCCTATAGGTGTATCGGTGTGTATAAATGTGTGTGTATGTGTGTCTGCCCTGTGATAGACTGGCACCCAGCTCAGGGTGTTGCTGTGTGCCTTGCGCCCATTGAAAAGCTGGAATAGGCTACAGACTTTGCTGATTAAAAAAAAGCGGTAAAAAAGTGAGTGAGTGAATGCTGGTCAGCATGGTGGTTGTACAGGGCGTTAATCCCGGACAGGCTGCTCAGGGTTATCATGTTAATGGTTTTAGAAAGTTTAAGCCGCTATAGCAGGTCAGACTGATTAGATGTAAGATTCTTAATCTTTCTGATCCAGTTTGTGTCATAGAATAACGCCGCTGCTTGGTTTAGCTCTGCTCTGTGCAGGGGTTACTTCTACCCTGTGGTCTTTGGCACAGCGCTGGGATTCGGCAGCATGGCGTGGTCCTGTCGCTCCTGTGGATGAAGCACTGGGAGAGAGAGGAAGAGAAACACTGGCAAGCAGAATTAAACCCAAGGCTCAGTTTCCTCTCGCCTTCTCCATGTGTCTCTGTGTTTGCTGGCCTTGCTGTATGTCTGGACCAGGTGGCGTCTCCAACAACATGAACCATGAAGGTTCGGGTGGCCCATTTAATACAGGGTGTTATATCCTAGTGTACAGGACCAGTAATCACAAAGTTGTCGTTGCCACTGTTGGTCCCTCAAGCCAGGAACTTAACCCTAAATTCCTTGTTTTCACAGTACTGTTAGTTACTATGGATGGTCTGCTAAATGATGTAGATTTAAATGAATGGGAAGGGTTTGGTGGTATGAATCAGTCCTTCGAGAAGACTACCCTCAAACATGCAAGACTATGCAACACATCACATGAATAGAAATGTCCCACATTGGTCGGAGGGGCCTGATAGAGACTTCCAAGGTACTAACCTGAATCCCTGATTCCCCAGACCCGATTGAGCATCTGTGTGATCACTTTGATGGTCATCTTCCAGCAGTTGAAGAATGCCCTGCAGTCATCATGGCTCCAGATAACCTCTGGCGACCATCTTGCTGTTGTCTTTGCTGCACACTATAATTATTCTGGGTATTAGCTGGCAGCTGTGGTAGAAATTTAGTCTAAACTAGTTGAAGCCCCACCACTGCCAGGTTCCCACTTTTGGGCCCTTGAGCCCTATTTATATGAGCACAAATAAGTCCTTGTGCATACAAATCATGTTTCAGAAACAAGACAAGTTCGGTAGCTTGATAGTTATGACATTCCTCAGTGACCGGTCCAACCTTCCTTCCCTAGAGTGTTTCTAACACTCATGTATGTGTGTGTGCACCCACAATCATCGTTATCCATCATCCAGATCGCACTCTGATTCGGGTGCGGTGTTAAATGAAGTTGTCAGTGAAGTCTTCACGATTCTCCCTCTCACAGAGCCGCGGGCTGATGGGGGCTGACGGCCGCTCGCTGGCTCCGCTCACCGGCTGCCGGAGCGCATCCGGGCCGTAATTCATCAGCGCGAACCCAGAGAACGGACGTCTGGCCGGGATTCCGGCGTCAGAGCCAGGAACGAGGCGGCGGCGCCAGCTCAGTGGTGCCCAGACTCGAGGAAAGCAGAGGGATGGTATCCAGGCCAGGACGCTGGGAGAACGAGCCGGATCACCTTCCAAAAAAGCAGGTTGGATCTGGGATTGGGGTTTAGCCTAGTTCTGGAAGCTGGGAGTCTAATTTGAGTCCTGCGGAACATAAACTAGAGAAATTCTCTAATACGATGAGGGCATCAAAAGGTATCGCCAAAATGACAGTTTTGAGAACTTTTAGATTTCTAAATGACAGGCAACTATGCTTTCAAAGCTTCAGTATTTATTTGCAATTCACAGCAATGAATGATCCAAAACTCAAGTACTTAGCACTCCAATCTGAGTACAGTATGTCTACCATCGCCCTCCATACAAGCGTCCAAATGCTAAATAAAACATTACACACTAGTTTTACATATTAACCTACTTTAAAAAAAAAAACCTCAATGATTTATTTTGTATTTGGCTTCTTCAGCAACCCAGCTGTCGACGTCTGGCACCAACCTAAATAATCAAATGATCTTCTCATTCTGTGGGACTTCACTCGATCCTGCATTAAAGGGAACGTTTTCGTAACTTTATTTCAAAGAGATGATGCAAGTGGAGTGCCAGAGATGCCCATTATGGATTTATTCTGTTTAAAGTACAATAAAGTTATGCTAACACGCCTGTTTTATGCCCCAAAAGCACTGGTGCGTTAAACTGAAATGATCTTCAGCTAAGATTTCTGTTCAGTCTGGATGCCACACTGTTAGCGAAAGCTTTGATGCCACTTCCATTAGTCGAGCCATTCTATGCTGTATCTTATATTGCAACATAATAAATTATCAATTAATAAATCCTGCATTCTTGCAGCAAATTAAAACAAAACCTACTGATCTGGAAACACCAGCAGACACCAGCAGACAGTGTCACCGGGGCAAAGACCCTGAAGACAAACTACAAAAACACTTAAAATACCCCGTCAAGCAACATAATTCTGACCAAATCATATCCAAGATATTTATTAACAGAAGCTAAACGGGCTGGAAGAGACTCGATAAAACCCTGGTAGGTTGTCAAAGCTATCTGGAGCCTTGCTGACTGCAGTGCATCCCACGGCGGCTGGATGAGGTGCGGGGGAGGATCCATAAAGTGAACACAAACATCAAAGTGCTCAACAGTAAGTACAAATATCAAATTAAAGATATAAAAATAAAGATGTTATACTTATTTGTTATACGTTAAATGTATATTTCTAGACAACATTATAATATAATATATAATAATATACAGTACTTATAATTCGTATACATTGTATATACTCACACATATACACATAATGTTAATAGTAATGATAACAATATTATATGTAGGTAATATTAATAATATAGATTATAACTGATATAGTGTATGTTGTACGTCCGCTGTTAATCAGAAGGGGTTGGATTATGGGTAAGAAAGATCCGGGTTCGATTCCCTGGGCGACCAGGGTCTTTTCTGTGTTAGGAAATACAACATTGCACTGCAAAGTGCGACACAAAAAAACACATTAAACAGTATATTGATGGCAAATTGCCACTTTAAGGCATCCAGATCGAACCAAATCCTTTCTTTCCAAATCTGATTTGGAATCGTCTTCAAGGGGGAAGATTAAGGAGGAAAAAAAAAGGGCCGCGACGGTCAGATTGGTTATATTTCGGCGGAGAAATAAATAAGAAGCGGGCACGGCAAAATTCCAATGTGTCAGTCAGACGTAATCCCCTTTTAATTTCCTTTTGGAGTCTGCGCCAGGGCTCCAGCTAATGCCCCCTGCCCGCCGTGGCGTCACGGCTGGGATGACGGTACAGGGCTGGAGGAAAGGAAGGCGGGGGGTCTTTACTCAAATCCCGAGGAAGAGTATACAATAACCAGGCTAGGCCTTCTCAGCCTTTACACAGCCTGCTTTCTGTTTGCCCAACACTCCGGGGGGATTTTCTGTGTCACAAACACACACAAACACACAAACACACACATGGTGGATCCACTCCCGGCGATGAAACCCACCCGAGGTAAAATTGCTCCGTAGAAAGCTATTCATATCTTAATTTATACAGGTTGGCCGCTGATGTCCGGGTCGCACGAACCTCCCGCCTCCCAATCCCTTTCAATCCCACAATGCCCAGAGTAATATCTCCTCTTGAACAGCAATTTATTTTTCTTCCTGTAGTGGAGTTATTTAAAAGAAAAGGTCTCATCATTAAAATGTATGCCCTCGCAGTGCGGGCGGATGCAAAGGGCAGCCGGCGACGGCCGCTCATCTCTTCCCCCGCCCGTCCGCCATATAAAATGGAGACGCCCGCTCCGAAAGCCAAAATAAATAAATAAATAAAGAAAGAAAGAAATTAAGCGAAATAGGGCACATCTTTGTAACATATTTGCCTATAGGGTGGGTTCAGACTAACAAAATGGAGAAGGTTAAAGTTATCCAGAGAGATGAATGGATTTCTCTTGACATTTACTTGCAGCTGGGGTGCAGTAAATCTCCGGCAGGGCTTATTACTGTCACCGTACACACTCACACCCCAAATCTTCTTTTGTTTTCCATATCCATGTATTCGGGGTGTGGCATTATTTGTTGTTTATTAGTCAACGTGGCGAGTTGTTTTCCAAATCAAGTAGCCACACAGGATTTCCACCCACACCTGAAGTGTGAATGTTTTAGGGCTGATGTTCTTTAAGACCCTCCAAGTACCACCTATAAGTCACACACACACACACACACACACACACACACACGTCCTGCCTTGCATCTGTTCTGTCCTCAAGTTTTCATCAGTAATCAATATGTTTTATTTATTCACAGAGAGATTACTTTGGCTTTTGCAGCATTGTGGTTCAAGTTTGAGACATACTTTCAAGCTAATTGTTTGTAATATATTTTAACATCTCTCTACAAATAGTACGCATGCGACTTTAAAATCCTTTATACAGTCAGAAGGTAGCGCAGGGCTGAGATTATAAACACCGCAGTGCTTATGATGGGTCTGCTGTGTGAGTAAAGACCAGGCCAAATGTGTGGGGGTCTTCAAACGCTGTCCAAAGTCCCCAGTCATGAAGCACATGAGCCTCTTCTGATTTGCCGGGCCAAGTTTTAATCTTTACCTTCGTTCTCTTGTAAAACCCCACAGCACACTTTGGAGATGAATCAGAATGCCGACTGTGGGCCAAATGCTTTTTGCGGAGCCTGTTATATCCACAAAAAGGCAAGCACAAGATGGCTTTGATGTACTTTCGGGGAAACATGGGACAAACCAGTGTGAAATATTGTGTGTGTGTGTGTGTGTGTGTGTTTGTGGTGTTTAATTTTACCTGCGTATGAAGGTGGAACGTTCACAACATCCCGGATTGTCTTGGTCACGAGGCACCTAATAGATTATTGTTATGTGAAAGTGCCATTTTTGGTCCGTGCCAGCATATGAAGTAATTAAAGGGTTATTAGGAAACAGATACTCATGCTCACCTACTTGTGCCAACTGTTTCATGCCATCTGCTGCCCGTGCGTCTGTTTTTGACATTGTGCTTAACGGGCCTGGATGTACAGAGATCTGTTACTATGAGGATAGACTTTAATAACTGTGATATAGCATGTGTGTGTGTGCAGCTATTTAGATTTGTTTTTCATGACCAGACGTTGTATAATCAGTGTGACACTAGTGTGAGGACTATAAGTTTAAAACAATCTTTTTTTTTTATTACATTTATGGCCGGCAGCATCTTTACCTCAGTCTGTTTCCTCTGCCTCCCCCTGCTAGCTGGTTCCTGCACTGTCAGCCCTCCCCCTTCTTTTTTCATTCATTTTATTTTCAGTAATATTGAGAGGATTAACCCCTCTGGCCCCTCAGTGGTTACTGTTTCATTTTATTCTTATTAAAATGTTAAGAACCATCTTTATTATTCCTGCATGAGACCCTCTCAATAATCTAGATCCTCCTCTCCCGACGTGAGGCGGTGTGTTCGTGTGCCGCGTTCGTGCATGCCAGTGTTTGTGTGCTGCTGTTTGTGTGTGTGTGTGTGTGTGTGTCAGTTCCTATCAAGTGCTCATGGCACACGCTTTTACCAAAATAAATCAGTGTAAATCCTGAAGTGGGGTGTGAAAATTTCCCCTGTTTTGGTGCACTGAGAACCATAATAACCATAAATCACCTCAATAAAACCACGATGGGATCAGGGTTCGATAGACTACATGGCCAACAGTATTTGGAAACCTGACCCTGAGCTTGTTGGTCGACCCCTATGTCATCTCTCTTCTGAGAAGGCTTCGATCCAGGCTTCGACCCAGGTGGTCCGGGACCTTTCTGTGTGGAGTTTGCATGTTCTCCCCAAGTCATCCTCCAAAAACATGCAGACAGGTTAACTGTGGATACTGAATTGTCATTTAATTGTCATGGCATTGTAGTGCCAGTCCCAGATAAATAGGGAGGGTTGCATCATCAACTCCTAAAGGGCGCAGCCAAAATAAATAATAATAATAATTAGGAGGGGTGTCACAAAACCCATATTACATATTAATTAAGGCCGGCACGATAGCTTAGTGGGTAGCACTGTCCTCCCCGTGTCCGCGTGGGCTTCCTACGGGTACTCCGGTTTCCTCCCACAGTCCTAAGACATGCTATCAGGTTGATTCGAGACACTGATTTGTAGGTACCTGCAATGGACTGGCGCCCCATCCAGGGTGTTACTGTGTGCCTTGTGCCCGTTGAAGAGCCGGGATAGGCTCCAGCACCCTCACAGAAAATGAACTGAACTGAACATATTAAATAAATAATTGTTATAACTCATTTAAAACTTATTTATAGTTCATTCAGTCCCTTCTTCTTTCCGAGAAGAAATAAAGATCTCTCTTCTTCACCTGGCAAACAGAGACATAACCAAATCTTTCCTCCTGCCCAGGCATCGCAGCATCAAAATGACTCTTTTTATTACAGTTCATAAACACCGGCTCCCCAGCGGCCCCTGGAAATTTCACATAAACTTTGATCAAACAGACGTCAGCCTCCCCGGTTTTAAGCACTTCTCGCTATGTGTGAGACTCGCCCGTCTCAATCACCGGCGAGAACAAGACGGGGAAAACAGAGCAAATAGCAGCGCCGCCACTGTACCGCGTAATTATTGGCCTGCACACCGGGGAAACACATTTCATCTAAAAACAATAAGCTCCTCCGTCTTTATAACCGAAATAAATACAGCACAGGTATGCAGCGCAAGCGCCTCGCCGGTATACTTTGGGCCTAAAGTCAGACTTCAGAGGAGAGATTAAGTGTAAAAAGTGATGAAAAGTGAGATCACACCAGTCGCTCTCTTGCTAAACTTCCTGTTGCTTTAGCTTATATCTTCCATACAGAGAGGATGTTGAATCCTGCGCTGCACAAATGTACAGAGCAAAACCTACACAGTCTGCTAGAACCCGAACTAAAGCGGCTTCCGAAGGGTCCTGTGTGAGCCCGGTCTTCCATAAGCAACAGGAAACGGTCTCCTGGAATAATTGTTGTTTTCCTGAGTAGATAAGGGTAAGTGGAGGAGACAGGTGTAGGTTGAGACATTCGAGAAGATCTTTCTGGATACAGTTATCAAGGAACCAAAGCTAGTCAAGCGTCCATGTAGAGTGAAAGGAAACAACATTTATAGTTCCAACATTTATAGTTCCACAAGCCTGTTATTAGCTTTGAGCGTAACTTCATTTTAAAAATCTTATAAGTACAGAAATCCTTTTCCAATTTACACCTAATTTGTGCCTGAAAACTACAGTCATGTAAAAAAATAAGAGACCATTTAAAAAATCTCTTTTTTCTTTGTAATTATTCTAGTTTATTTTGGTCAAACACACACCCAGAAATTGTCCAACTCGCTTTTTGTCCCCACGACTTTCCATCTTACAGGTATTTTAGACACAAGATTACCTATAAATATAAAAGTTCATCCCTATCACATCAACCATTTACTTTTTTGCAGACACTTTATTCCAAAGCGTTTAATCCAGTTTGTTATCTAAGCAGCCAGTCACGGCTGGGGCTTGAACCAGCAACCTTTTGATTTCTAGTTTAGAACCTTATCCGCTAGGCTACGAATATTCACATCGAATGAACTTTACACCCCCATTGACATTCCTAAAAGTTCAGAGGGAAGTTAGTATGTTTAATATGAAAAAGTGTGATATATCTTTATAACAGAACAATAGATCATGTCGCAATTGAAATATAATGCTTGGTAAATTATATTATTTGTTTTATTACAAAAGAGTCTGTGGCGCTGTGATGGCTTATTTTTACTCCTCTGGTCCTCAAATAGATTGTACAGCCCATAATGATTCTGTAGCAGCGTGGTGTTAGCATGAGGTGTAGCTGTGGAGGGCATCTTGGGAAGCTAAAAGGGTTCATTAATGAGTAGAAACACTTGTGGGGCTAATTATTGTCTCTGCATGCCCCCTTTGTTTTGTCTTTTCTGCCTGGTTGTATAGGCAGCTTGAGATTTTGATGATAATTGTGGTGAGAGCTAAAATGTCAAAGGTTTGTCCGGGTGCTCTGGTTACCTCCCACAAATCCAAAGACAGGTCAATGCTTTCAGGCCAGTTGATTGTGTGTGTGTACTATAATGTAAACCTTCTCTTTGCCGTGTGATCTAATACATCTCACAATTCTCCACCGTACATTACTATAAAGAAGCTTTAGCAATACGCCGGTCTTTGTTTTGCCCCTCCCGGGGTGGATCTGCCGATCTAGAGTCTGGATTTCAACCTGCACGTCTTTCATCTCAGGCTTTCCTTCCAGTGCCGTGTTAGAGGGCTTTGTTTCATGTCATGTCATGTACCGGAGTCGGTGGGACTCCAAAGGCTCTCTCACCTGTGCGAGCGCCTCTCTGTGAACCCATCAACGCGCCGAGCGCTTTGTAAAGACAGACGCGAAGCAGCCTGCGCCCAAGGCTCACGTCACGCCCCGTTAGAAGACGCCTGGCGCGCTAAAGAGGTTAAACTGCTGCACTTGGCAAAGCCAATTTTATTGATAACTGTTTGAAGCCTGGTTTCGCTTCCACGTCTCGAGGCCTTGTGAGGCGTCAGGCTTCCGTTTCTTTATTCCTCTTGCCACTCTCGACGCACTTCAGACGCAGGATTCTGCCTGGATGTTGCAAACGCGTATATTTCTGACGCCTGGAGAGAAATCAGCTCTGATTTGGCGTACAGTCTTGTGTAAATCCTTTTAGCTTTTTGCTGTATGGAAATATTTATATGAGCTCTTCTCTCTGATGTGCGTTAGCAGCATTGTGAGCTGAAGCTGCGGGCTTTTATTGTTGCGCTGCTGAAGCTGCATGTTTGGAGGATTTTGTGCTCTGTGTTGTTCTTCAGAGCGAGAAAACGAGAAGACGTTTTCCAGTTAGCAGTCGCAGTTTTATTTTGTTGACTGTGCTCTTTCCATATCACTGTGTTCTACCGCTGACCAGGTTCTCCAGCGTGCCCTTGTTGGCCCAGGCTCTTGCCCTTGCATTAATAACAGATCAGTTCGGCAACTTTGATCAGCCCAAGTTCAACATCAGCCCACTTAGACGAAGCCAGTCATGAGTTTATGAAAGATTTATACCGAAGAGTTGGAGTGTAAATACTTTTTCATGGTATAATGCACGAGCTGTGTGTTTGAGCTCTCTTCCCTGTAGGCTTTCCTCCAGAATGCCAGCAGCAACTCGACTAAAAAAAATAGAAAGAAATAATACGACTGAAAAGCATGCTAGCACTCATGCACATCCAAAACACACACACACACACACACACACACACACACACACATACACACACACATTCACACACACACACACACACTTTTTCTTTTTTACATATTGCAAATTGCAGTCAATCATCCAGAACATACTTGAGGTGCTTAAGATTCGCTTTCTCGGCTGATTGAAACCGAACATCCACAGGCAAATGCTGAGAGCAAAATGGGTTCTACTAAAAAAGCTCTGGGCTATTCAGCATGGCGCTGTTGTAAAATCATGCCACCATCAATAATCTTTGCCGATAGAGCGACTACAGTGCCTGTAATTCTTGTTTTTATGAATGTGAACTGTCCAGGAGCTACAAATACACTTTCAGAACAGGAATACCAAGTCTGTGATATCATAAACAGACTGTGATCTTAATACCAGGTTCCAGACTGTCTGTGAAAGAAACTCGACCAGGACCTAATAATTTCCACTAGATGCTGCCTTTACAATTACCCTGACTGTTGTCATTCAGTTAGAGCTGGTCAGTTTATTAGATCACATGATAATTGTTCATCGATCAGGGGTCCAATGTTTCTCTGCTTCACAGCAACTCTTGAGCCACCCATTGATAAAAAATGTCTCTTAAAAACAAAAACAAAATAGTAAACACATTATCAACGTATCTCTCTGTGCATAGAACTGTCCCTCACAGGAAGAAGCTTTTGGGTTCGATTCCCAGATGGATCGGTTCAGATCCTTTCTGTGGATCTGTGTGGGTTTCCTACCAGTCCAAAGATGAGCAGGTGAATTGGAGATACAGTCTGTGACTGTGTTTGAGTTTTGAACAGATGCATCTCGTGTAACGAGTGACCTTTCCTGTCCTGAAGTGTGTAAAATGTGACTTTAAAGTTTAGTTCAGTTCATTTTCTTTAACCCCTTATCCTAACTGGGGTCGGTAGGGGTGCTGGAGCCTAACCTACAGGACAAGTCAGTGAGAAGAAACCAGAGTACACGGAGGAAACACAGACACGGGGAGAACCTGCAAACTCCGCACAGAAAGGACCCAGATCGCCCCACCTGGGGATCAAACCCAGGATTGCTGTGAGGCAACAGTTCTACGCACTTAGCCGCCGTGCCGCCCTGACTTAATAAAAAATAAGTCGTGTTGGATACTTCTGCAGCTTATGCATCCAGTGTTCACTGGGCGAAAGGTAGGAAGGACCCCAGACAGAACGCCAGTCCCTCACAAGGTCTCTGATATCAACGTAATTATTGTCAGAATAATAAATGAGACAATTACAGTATACCGTGTGCTAATGTGTTCGGAAACAGGATCCAAAGTTTCTCGGTCTACTACTAGTATATAAGACATTTGTGGGAACACAATACAAGACTTTTTCTGCCTGTCTTTACATGTTCCAATGTGCCAAATCCATGAATTAGAAATGTAAGGAAAGAAATGCCACAGAGTGCACTTCAGATCCGTCTATCCAGATAATATATAATCAGACTCCAGCCGACAAAAGCATCAGTCGACGCTTTAGGTTCTGCAGCAAATTCCTCGGGGTGTGTCTCTGTGATTTTTCTGCCTCCTAATGCCTCGCTCGGCCTGTCACACTGCAGCATGAAAACAAACAATGACCGGGTGTCCGTGCCCTCGTTTTGCCCCCGGTGCCTTCCACAGCCCATCATACTCTCCCGCCCAGCTTCACACAGCCGGCCGTTAAAAATACATGTAGAGCTCGCTTCATCCTTTATTCATTCTTACTTTCTCCTTTATGTTTATGAGGCTCGGGGGCTCGCGGGGTCCATAAAGCTGACCCAGGGGGCTTGAGACGGGCTCCAAAAAGTTCCTGTTCTTTACTTCTTCTGTAATTCAGTATAAATGAGCCCCCGAAACATGGTCCACTATACACACGACACTGACATCGTTACAGCACTGATTTTATTCTTTATCTTTTTTATTTTGATTCCAGTCTATTTAAGCTATTATAAGTTTTCTTATAACTGCCAGAACTTTATATTCATTTATTTTTTATTTTTTAACAATGTTTTGTAATGCGAAACCTCTGAACAAAGTGAAATTTCATGAAGACCTACAAAGAATACAGGGTTTGAATCTCAGCTGTGCTATCTGCCGGCCGGGCAGCTACACATACGTGGTTGGCTATGTCTGAGGGGGGCGGGATTAAAAAAACACTACAATAAATTAATAAATAGCAAATAAATCTATTTCTTAAGGTAGAATAATTTAAACATATTCAGAATAAATTAGCATAAATAATAAATAAAATATTCACAATAATTATAATGGTTTTGTACTTTATTTGCTGATGTAAAACATGTGCACATTTCTGATTAGTGAATTTTTTCAGCTGCAGCGCCCTCTTGGTGCTGGTGTGCTAGCAGAAAATCCCACTGCCTTTGCTGATGAACATTATCAAGCAGCTAATAACGTTTTAATGGAGTTCATTATGAGTGCAGTAAAGGCTTTGATCCTTTCCACTCTTCATCATGTTATCTTCTGCCTTCGAGAGCTTTCTCCAGCTATTTAAATCGCCTCACGCCTTATAAGAACAAACAAAAACACACCGCAGTACGATTGACTGCTCTGGTTCGTCCCTCTGGATTTCTGCATCATACCGTGTTGCTGTATCGTGTGGAGTTTTCGGGTGGACCCCTGTGACCCGGACCCGAATGAAGTGGTGGGTAAAAAAGATTGAATATATATGAATGCAATAATGAAGGCTTCTAAGGCACCAGTGTTTCCAAATCAGTAGGGGTCAGAGCAGAGTGGGTGTGTAAACTACACTTTCCTCCTATGGCTACTGGTTCCAGTGGTGTGTGTGTGTGTGTGTGTGTGTCTGTGATGTTTGAGATGTGTCTGTTCTTTCTCCACTTCTGACTCCCAGAGGAGCCCTGTCTGCTTGTCCATGTTAGTGTCCAGACTGCTAAAGATTGTCTGTGTGCGTGAATTGAGATGAGTCGGAGGGGGGTACACAGGGGTAACCAGTTGCCCCTCCTACACCTCTCATGTATTGATTAGATAATCACCCTGTCGCTTGATAGGCGTATCTGTTACATGGCTCCCGGCTGTGAAACACGGCCAGTTTTGCTGACTCGAGGCGATGCTCACTCCCAGCCCACCAGTGTCGAACGAGCCGCTCTGCTCTCCTTTCTCTAGGACTCGGAAAACATTTTCATTATTTGCTGAGAATGGCGTGTCACTCCCTCTGCCCCAGACTCTGAAGTCTGGATACTGAATGCTTTGGATTGTGGAGATGATTACTGCGTTTTATACCACATCCTCGACCTGCGACTTCATACTCACCCCTCCTCGTTCCTTCAGGCGAGGATTCTGAAGCTCATACCCAGCACAGCATACGTGGAACGACTTACCATGTTTTTACATAGCTTTACTCTCCCTCACTCCTTCAGGCCATATTTCCACACACACAAAAAACCTTTAATATTTGGAAATGACAGTAATGACTGCATGAACAGTTTTAAAACAACAATTGATCCTCATCATCAATCATAACTGGCACACAGGTAGAGCACCATCTTATTCTTATGCATGGGATTCTGCCTGCAACTCTGTTTTGATTTTTTGTTTTTTTGTTTTTCTCAGTGTGGAGTGCCACAGAGACCGAAACACAAACCGGTGTGTGACACATGAAAGAAAAAGATAACCAAAAGAACTCAGGTGGTGCAGCGGTCTATTACGCTAGCCCATCGCCGCTGAGACTTGAACTCGGTCCTGGTTGGACGCTCTACAGACACCGGTGGGAAAAAAGAGCCTGTTGGCTTTGTGTGCTTGCCTGCTATATCCACCTTGGCGAGTATGGAGGTGCATAATTATGTTTTGTGTAGTTTGGATATCTCTAAATTATTTTCTCTTATTTGTTTGAAGATGTCTGACATGTTAGCCAAAGTCTGAAAGATTGTAGTGTAGGGTTGAAACAACATTCTTAAAAATTATAATTAAAAAAATAATAATAAGTCTGTCCAAATTGTTTGAAAGATGTTTACATCTTGCGATGCAATGGCCTTTAACTTTTATCCCTGTATTCTCACTAAACCATTTAACGATCACTCATGTGATGTGGGGTGGAGCCCTGCCACTTACTCCACCAGTATCTGAAAATGTTGCTTTCTTTTTCCTTTTTTCACTTTCACTTAATCTAATCTGTGTTTTACTGATGATTTAATGAACCGCCCCGCCTTTTCGATCCCAACCTTCTTTGGTGTTAGAGGACTTGTGTTTATAGGGCATGGGTACTGGCACGCTGTCGCCGTCCTAGTCACCTTGCCCAGGGTCACGGGGTCATGACGCTTCAGCAGGTGACTGCAATGCTCAGTCCCTGGCCAAGTTTTGCTCCAAAGCTTTGGACAAACCAGAAAACATGAAAATGTTTGCACGGATGCAATTCATTTGAAATTCATATTTAATATATTTAAGATACCAGCACAGACTCGTTCACTAGTCACTCCTCCACACACAGGCAGTTTTTAGATTCAGTCCATCTTCTGGAGGGTGTGGAGAGGAAATAGGAATTTATTATTGGTAGTAGTAGTATTATACACATTCATCAAAGCAGTTTTAATGTTTGTGCATTTTCCATTCTTTGTCTCTGGCTGAAGCACAATCATGTAGTCTTACGAGGGAGAAAAAACCTTCCATTACAATGCAAATTGGACTTTGATCGACTCCTTAATTCCACCCGAATGCTGTTTTGTTGGATTTCTCTTATTTATTCTGAGTCAATGAGCTTTAATGAGAAGCCTGATCCTCCGCCTCTCTGCTCCGCGGTCGTGTTTGGTGTTTTGCCGGGAGCTTAGCGCCGCATTGGCCGCACTTCATTAACCCTGAGCCGGCCACAATCCACCCCGAGAGCCGCGGGGATTTACAGACGTTCTTTTACATGCAAAAAAATACTCTTAAGCCTTTTAACACAACCCGGAGAGGATTTTTTTCACACTTTGCACGGAAAAAAACCTTTTTCATTACAACTGAAGGGTTTTTAGTGTGTTGAGTAATGAAAACCTGACAAATTAGCGACGTTGCTTTGTCATAAAGTTATAATCATTTATGACCAGATAAAAAATAAGTCATATGATAGGATACTAGTGCATGATTTAGACAATGTTCAGATGTGAGTAAAATGTGAGTGTAAAGAATAAATTTAATCTTCAAATATTTCAATGTTGGTGGATTTAAACATGCAGTAAAAATCATGCAGTTAAAACTATTGGCAACATTTTTGTCATTTATCTTAAAGCGACACATTTCATGATAAAGATCTTTAAAATCTCTTGGGCATCATACAACAGAAACTTCAATTGTTGGGCTAAAGAACTAAGGGTTTTTATTTTCATTATACTGCGAGTGAATTAATTTGTATATTAAATGTTGAACTGATCCAATATGGGAAGTTGTCACCACAGATGATTGTAAAATAGATGGGCAATATTTGTATATAAATAACACGTGTAAATATTTCTAAAATATCCATAATGCAATGCGAAGAGCAAAATGTATTTTAGATGATTCCAAACAAAACGACACCTATTAAATCACCAGTCAACTATTAAACAATTGTCCTATACAAGAATCTAGTCTTAGACAAAAACAATCAGCACTGAGTTCATTTTAAAGAAATAATATTGTAAATAACCCATGTCTAATACACAGATTTGATTAGTCCAACGCTCATCTATTTAGTAATTAATTTACGCCTTTGAAATATAATTCTTGGACACAGCTATCAAAGTACAGTTTAAGCTTACATGCTTGTAATAAGATAAGATAAGATAAGATAAGATACGATACGATACGATAAGATAAGATAAGATAAGATAAGATAAGATAAGATAAGATAAGATAAGATAAGATAAGATAAGATAAGATGCATTGTTACAGCAATGGTATTGTTTATATAATCTGATATATTTCTGGGCTGCAAAGTTTTGTTTTCATTCACTTGGATGTGTTGGAAGCCGAATTAAGCTTGTTTATTGAGATAAATATGAATATAAGCCATCACACGTGAATGTAAATCTTTGGTCTGAACTTCCTTCACCACGCTTGGATTGTTTGGATGAAGCTCTGACATGTGCGATACGAGGACGCTGCCAGCGGGGACCCGCTTATCGACTTTCAATTAAAAGCCATTACGGACTTTTGTCTGGTTGCTAATGTCCTATTCATGGAGCAGAGTTGTGCTAAAACACACCCTGTGCGGCACCGAGTGATCTCTGGCCCGGTCTAAAGCGGGGTTCGGACGCCGCTCAGCAGATGTCCCGGCGGCCGGTGACCAGCTGTTGGAGCCCGTTGGCAGACGAGTGGCCAACCAACAGAGTCTCCGAGAGAGGAAAGTGGGGGAGGTGGAAACGATCCATTTTCCAAATGGGATCATTTAGGGCACTTAAACAATTACACACTTTGGTGAACATTAATATTTATCCTATCGCGTATTGTTGATGGAGGCTGAATGCGTAATGCGACATAATACAGTCCAACAACGTGTGTGAGGGTCCGTCCACTGACCTGATTTCAAAGTTTGTCTTTTCTGCACCAGCAAACTGATGCCCCCCCTTTTTTTTTAAAGTGCGCTATTTGCGACTTTAATATGTGTGGTATATTCTATTAATAAGAGACGTCCTTCGCATCGAGCAGAATTAAGTTTCCCCGCTTGAGGTTGGGTGTGTAAAGCCTGGTTCAAAATCTGCAGGCGTCTCTGAAAGGTTAAAGTTTCCTCCGGCTGAGACGCTGTTATTAACCTTTTTTTTGCAGGTTTGGCAAATTAAATCCAGCATGCTAACCAAACAGTGCGCCAGGCTCTGAGCAAAGTGTCAGACAGTCGTGTTTCAATTTATTTAAACACATTCCCCACTAATAGATTTCTCCAAGTGTAGTTTAGTCATTCACTTCGAGAGAAATGTATTTTTATGTTTATGAACCAATAAGACCAACGAGACCAGTTTGATCCAGAATCCAAATAAGAAAATAAGAGGAGTCCCAAATAATTTGGTTTTCCATTCCACTAGTCCATTACATTTACGCCACTCAGGTCTCATTCATGAAGAGACGTCTGAAATAAATGCAATGGTTTCAGCACAACATGTCCCCAAGGTGTTGTTTCAATATAGAACAAACCTTCCGTCCCAAGAAATGTGACCTTATAATTCTTGTTTTCATGGGGCGACATATTGACATTTGAAAGGTTCAGTTTCTTCGATTTTATTTATTAAACAACGAAGCATAAAATTACATATTTTTAAAAATATATCTGTCAGATAAATTGTTTAAACCATCAATACAATTCGGTCGCAATGAATCGAGATGAAAGTCTTGTTCAGTACTGACATAACAGAGGAAGATTTGCCATGGCAGATCAGTTAACCAAAATGTAGGATCACAAGGAAATTCTTAGTTACATTTGAGCAAGACTACTAATCTTTTCTGATAATTCAGCAAAGTAAGTAAGTCCCAATATAACTGAGAATATACATAT
>JAYDZG010000014.1:1729165-1740559 GCA_034509265.1 Microcambeva bendego
TGTTTATTCTTCTATATAAATGGTTGCTACTGTAATACCTGCAATTTCCCCCTGGGATCAATAAAGTATTTCTGATTGTGATTTCTGATTCTGATTCTGAATAGTTGCTGATACTGAGGCTGCGAAATGCCAACCCTTGATTCGGACGAGGGCTAAGCACCCTTCAGTTTGATTGAAGACATCTCTGGTCCTTCTGCAGCTGTCCCCTCTGGCTACGAACCACACAAGGCTGGAAAAGTCCGGCCCGAGTGCCACGCCGCTACACATTTTAAGGCATGACCTCTGATCCCCACCGTGGCCTCCGGGTCGCTCTCCACCGGCTGAGTGGCTTTTTAGGTCGTCTGACCTGTAGCTTTGCCGCTCGGTCGTGAATCCAGCTCTGAACTCTCCCTCATTTTCATCCGCTCGTTTTTTACGGCTTCGCGGTTATAGATTGGCCTTTGTCTGGCGGCGCGTGTACCTGCGTCGGTCCCAGCTGCTCCTCATTAATAATCGAGTCCACCGCCTGCGCTGGAGCGCGCCGTCATGGGCGAGCCGGTTAGCATCCTGCGTGAGAGATGAGAGAAAACGGCTCCATAGAATACGTCCAACGAAAACACACTTCGGAGGAGTTAGCATGCTAATGAGTTCGAGTGGTATTAGCCGGTGCGGGTGCAGCCGGTCTCTATTGTTGGACACGGTGAACAACAGAAGCTCTGAAATCTGCAGCCCTGATCTTCACGTCACGAGCCAGAGGGGAATAAAGGCGTGGAAATAGGATTTATTTAGCACGCCTCATCAAAAGGGAATTAGCATGCTCTGGCAGGAGAGTGGGTCACAATGAGGGGATAAAGCAGGGAATGTTGCTCATTTCTAGATTATGCATCTGTCTAAACAAGACCGGTGTGGTCTTATCGACTGTACAGAGACTTGAATAAGAATTTAGGTCAAGGATCAGAAGGATCATCCTCAGAATCTTAAAGTTGTCCGACACTATCCGCTATTTTTCCACCAATTCTTTTTAACAAAAATATATATCATTCTTGATTCTAGTTTCCTCTGGTCCACACACATCATGCTGTTCATCTGTCTGTCCTTCCATCTCATGCTGGCATAGTTTTTACGCCGGCTGCCCTTCCTGACACAACCCTCCCTATTTATCTGGGCTTGGGACCGGCACTACAATGCTCTGGTTTGTGCATCTACGTACCTACAGGGGCAATCTGGTGTCTCGAGTTCACCTGGCTGCATGTTTTTGGACTGTGGGAGGCACCCGGAGGAAACCCACACAGACACGGGGAGAACGTGCAAACTCACCCGTCTTTAATGATGGTTTTAGATCTAGACGTAATGAATTTTGAGCTCATTTATTTTATCTGTCATTACTCCTGGTATGTGATGCACCTCTATACAAACCTCTCACGTCACCTACCGACAATCTCTTTACATTTCTGTTTGATGTAAGGCGCCTCTTCCTTTGAAGCAAATCTACAACCCTAATGTTACCCAGCGACTGAGCTTTTCTCCTGGAGTTCTGAGAGCCTACAAAAAGAGCGAAGGAGAACGCGGCGTCAGATATTTCTGCCTCGGGCGGGCTCGAACCTGACCTGAAGAGTTACATCACCTGTAAAGCCTTCCGTTCCTCTATCTTTGTAGATCTGTCAGATTCCGATGAGATGGGCTTTGAGACATCGAGACGTGCAACAAGCAACATAAACAAAAGTAAACAAAGGCTCTGAGCCGTGTTAAGCCTTAGGCCTCCCACCTGCTATAACGCTTCTGTACTGATGAAACACAGAGAAACTGTGCTGGACGGGATGCGTATATCACGCTATATAATCGAGGAAGAGCTTTCTTGTACTGCACAAAGGACTATAGGTCAGAGCAGTGGAACAGCTTTAAGAAGATAGCAAGAAATAAACCTAATTTCCTGACTAGCTGAGACTGACCCATGCTGCTGGACTTTCTAAATAATTTAATATTTATACCCTTTCAGCAGGAACATTGCTTTAGTTGGCATTTATGCCATTTTGTGTCTACGGGGTATCAAAATGCATCACTGCCCCTTTAAAGGTTTGCACAGCAGCTCTGCTGTTGGTCACTGAGATTGAATTACAGGACTATCAGGACAGGTCGGTAAACGTTTAAACTGATAATTAAACCTTCATTATATTGCGTTGGCCCCCCTTTTGCAACGAACTGTGCTACACTGAGTATTCGGACACATTTCTATCAGAACCAGCATTAACTTCTTCAGCAGTTTGTGAAATCGTATAACACATGCATCAGTGAGACTTGGCCGCCCATGACCCTGTCTCCTGCTCACCACCTGTGATAGATACTGACCACTGCAACCTGGAACCATCCCACATTTTAAAAGGGAAATAAAAGGGCATTAATTGTTTAGATCACAAATACTTTTTACTATTTTACCTTATTATTATTTTTTATTATTTTTTATTATTTTATGTTATTCCAGTATTGTGAATCATATCGCATCATGGGTAAAGTGTATCGTTAAATCCCTACCAATAACAAATGCACACATTACCTAGCTAAGTAATTATATACATTCTAGCTATATAAAGTGGTCTATGTTAATTTTAACATCATTGGCTACTAAAAGTGACCTGATGCAAATGAAGGCTCCGGAACAGAGACCTAAATGTTATTTGTGTCCAGCTGTAATAAATGTAGACTTAGACAATACATAATTAACTTGCTGGTGTCGTTTCTATTTTAACATTTATTAATATTTATATATTCTGGACGTTTTTAAGGTAAATGTGAGCATGTTTTAGTTTTGCTGGGCCAAAATAATGGAGTTTATTTTTTTAATTGTTAAAACATGATTTCGGGGGCCAATTCCTTTCCCTTTCTGTATAATAATCAGCATTCATCTCTTTCTGACCCAGCTAAGTCGCGTCCCTCCGCACTTCCTGCGGCCTGCACTCCACCAGATGCAAACTCCATCAGTACGCAGCTCTCTCCCCAGGCGGCCACTCCGCCCGGCTCTCCAGATCCATCTCGTCCCCGCGCCCTCCGTCCCGATCATGGCCGGGCAGCATTACAGTGATTTATGGCTCCCGGTGCTGCCGAACAGCGATAGATCAGGAGAGCGGCGGGGAACCTGGGGAGCCGGGGCGGAGACACGGGACGCCCGGGCCTCGCCGGAAAAAAAAACACCCATGATGAAGTGCTGTGTGACCGGCACTTTCATTTCCACGATGAAACGAATGTGTGTGTACTTTCACATCTACATGCGCCGTTCTCACCTCTCCTGCAGAAGCGTGCTGGGTTAATGTATACTGGAGATGGAGCTTCATGGGGTGATAAGTTTTTGTCTTTTTTTCTCCCATGCTTTGTTTTTGTGAGAGTTGTTTTCTGCAATGCAGAACGACTGCAACTCAGGTTCAGGAGTTGCATATGAAAAGCCGTTTCGGAGAGTCATGGGGAGAACATGAGGTAAATAAACACACACCTCCTCCTTCTAAGTATCTCCTCCAAGAATCGGCAGGAGGAGAAGTTTGGGCATTTCTTTGCTGATCTGTCACTCTTGCTTTTTAAAAAAATAAAATTTAGAATTGGTGGATCTTTATGTCTTCACTTTTTGTAATTATTCCACTAATTTACATGTGTATTATATGTCTATTATACACAATACAGTACAACCACGGAACCAACCGGAGCCAAAGGGAATCCGAATAAATAAAACAGGTGTAGATATGCAACAAAAATGAGACTACAATTAACACTAGACCAAAAAGTACCTGCATAATAACATCACTGTTGAAAGAAGAATATCCTTGAGGAACTTTCGATGGTTCCTCAGTTTGAACTGTGGAGGAACCTTTTAAGGTGCTTTGAGGAACCTTGGAGTCTGTGGAGGAACCTCTTAAAGTACTTTGAGGAACCAGATTTTAAACTGAGGAATCTCAAAGGTTCCTCAGGCACCTCTGAGAGCATTGAGGAATATTTGAGTTCTTGGAGGAGCCTATGAGTAATCAATGAGGTTCTTCAAGGAACTACTCATTTTGACAGTGTACGACCGTAATGTTTTGTGTCCGTGCTGTTGGTCATCAAGCAACGACGTCGTTCATAACACTGTTTGAGATACACATGATATTTTTCTCCCTTCAGTTCTGAAACTAATTTATATCTTGTGTAACTTGACGTGTTTCATTATTTTCCATAAGTGAGATGCGCAATCCAACCACAAATATGAAAAAACAGGAATCAGATTGTTTCAAATGGAGAATAGATATGCAACAGACTTCTCTGAGCACATTTCATTACTTTTCCTTGCCAAGGTCAGGAGGAAACTCAAAGCTGTGCTAAGAGAAAATGTGTCCTAATCCAGAAACTGCTAAAATTATATTTAAATATGCATTTCCTGGTGACCACAGCCAAGTAAGCTTAACAAGCTTTGTGAAGTTTGTGTGGTTCGGATACAAACAACGTATTACACTAATGATTTCTAAGGCATGTAAAGATTAAAAATGAAAAAAAAGGGGCGTAACAACTTTTAAATAAACAGCTTTCTCTTCTATTTTTGTCTATGAAAAATCTCTTGCTGTAACAAATCCCGTGTATTTAGAGCCGATTGATATGCATGGGGTTGAGAATCAGTGGGTAATTCCATTATCTCAAGCTAAATATGAGGGATCTCGGAGCGTATTAGGGAGCTCGGGTACGAGGGATGAAAACAGGATCGCTGATGAGGGGTGCTGACCTTCCACCGGCGGGGTCACTTCACAAGCGGGGGCGTCTGGGCTGAGCTAACACTTTCCCCTTCCCATCAGTTCATTCACAGCCACAGAACAAAGATAGAACACAACAGATCACGACTCGAGACTCCATCAGATTAAGCCGCGCGGTCTCGGAAGCATCGCCTCTCTCCCTGAGCTCATGTTGTTAGCATTTAGATAGGCGAGATAGCGGCCAGGCCGGGGTAATAGGCTTTTCCCATCAGCTGAAGAGATGAGGATTAAATCAAAAGAACAACAACCATGAGGACGCAGAGATGGAAAGTGAGAGCGGTGCAGCATCGCGCCTGATTGACTCCGAGCTCATTAACCCGGGCCCTGACTGATCTCGTGTTAGAGGTGATTGGAGATTATCACGTTTAGGGACGGCCGCCGCTATCTCGCCGCCTATCTCTTCACGCTTCTGTTCATTTCATCCAGGTCAGCTGGCGTCCTGTGGGATCGGGCTGGTAGGGGGACAGCATCTCCGCGCGCTGTCTGCTTGATCTCCTAATTCTGCTTCATTTAAACCTCATCAAGTTTTCCACTGGACCGGAAGACGAGAAGAATGGAAACAGCTTGCGTCTTTTGTCTTCTGCTTTTTCTCTTGCTGTCAGATCTGATATTATAGCCTCACACACCGACGCCGGGCCGTCACGCTCACGCGCGCGTTCGTGTCGAAATCTGAAAGAATGGCAACTCGGAGATCACAATAGAATAATGCGGCCTAATAAATGCGACCTAATCCTGCGTCACGCACACTCAAACGCGGGAAGGTTTGCCTCGGTGGTGAAACCGATGCAGAAAATGAGATTACTGTATTTAAATGACTATGATAATATAGTCCGTGCCGCCGGGCCCCTGTAGGAAAGGGATTTCTCCCTCGCCTATTGTTAGCAGTTTAGCTCCGTCTGCATTGGTCCGTAATAAAGGATGCGATATGTATTTTCTTTCGTCTTGTCCTGTTCGCTTCTCTCCAGCCGGAGGCGCAGATGTGGAAGGCTTTCTTGCTTTAGGCACAAATGCAAAGCCATACGGCGACAGGACCGGCTTAGTGCATTTTTAATGATATAATCCCATCTGTAATCGAGTTTGAGGATGTGAACGGCCGTAGACGTCTTTTTCCTTTTTGCTGATCCTGACTAAACAGGTTTCCAACGGCGGACAGAATACGTAAGGCGACATTTGGACTGTTTTAGGCTGGTCAGGGTCATGGTGTGTCCGGTGCCACCTGTAAGAACGCTCACCCGCTCGTTTTCTTAATGGCTTATCCAGTCAGGGTTGCGGTGAGTGCCGGAGCCTGTGCCAGCTTTTCAATGGGTGCAAGGGACACAGAAACACCCTGGACGGGGTGCCAGTCCATCACAGGGCAGACACACACATTCTCTCACACACTCCCATTTAGCTACAGGCAAATTCAGTGTCTCCAGCTTTGGACCATAGGATGAAACCTGAGCTTCTGCATAAAGGGCCTGTTAAAAACCCTACATAGATAGAAAAACTTGAACACCCACTCAGGTTAATAAGGTTCTGTGCTTCCAACAGCAACAGTTTAGGGAGAAGCATTTCCTTTTCCAGCAAAGAAAGTCTTATAAAGACCGTAGACCTACAGCTCTGGAATGAAGCGGAATATCATTTGTGGCTTTCTTGACCAACATCAGTGCCCAGCAAAATGTTTTTTTAATTTATTTAATGGACACAAATTCCCACAGACATTCTCCTTCTCAGAGGAGCATCACTCATTACAACAGAAAGGATCACGGTTACTCAGAGATCATGTATTTGGCAACCGCAAAAGCTCATGATTAGATTACCTAATAAGCACACCAGCGCAGAGAGTCTGAACTGCCAAGTTCGAAACTCGTTCAGCTGGGCACCACCCTAGCCACTAGGATGTACAGATCAGTACATTGTAGAGCCGGTCTCAAGCCCGGATAAATAGGAGGGTGGCGTCAGGAAGGGCATCCTGTGTAAAAACTACACCCAATCAATAATCCTTAACGGGAACAGCCGAAAGGATTCACACACATTCAACGAATGCATTGTGTAGAGAGTGTACAGCAATGCAATGATTTGTTGTTTAGGTGGAGGTAATGAAAGAACTTCGAGGAGTATTTCAAGCTGTCCAAGACCCGATCAAATGTTACTTGTGAGTCCTGAATGTCCTCGCAAGTGGAACTGTGTCTGATGTTCGATCTAACTATCGTTATCGACAAACAGCATCTGTATCATCCTCCCTGCTCAAGCACATTACACACATTATCGCCTTGTTGTTGGTCTCAAGCTGCGAAGAACCAGGAGCCAGCAGAACGTCCTCGCCGTCCTTTACGCTTTATTGCCGGCCTGCCCGTCCCCTGTGCATAACAAGTCCCCCCGATTCCCCCCGTTTCCAGCCCGTGTTTGATTTCACACAGGCCCACAGCGGTCGCTGAGATGGGGAGTGAACAATCAATCTTTGTAATGCGATCGGAGGATGGTGCGCTGTGAGTAAATGTTTGCACAGGCGCTCATCCAGACCTGCCATCAAAACCATTCCAGTGGAAGAGGGAATCAATTCGGGCCAGCTCTTCCTCATCTTTTCTCTTCTTCTCTCTCTCTCTCTCTCTCTCGCTCTCTGTTGCTTTTTTCTTTTCTTTTTTACAATCTGTACCTCGCTCGTCCTCTTCACAACAACAGGAGGGTATCAAGTGCATTATTATCCGCAGCATTTTTTATACATTCTTGTCTTTTGTGCTTTATGTACGCCAGCTCAGGGGGGGGGAGATGCTGAGTGGTCGCTGGATGCTTCATCTACGTAGAGACGAATCTGTCCTTCACAGGCTACCAGGACGAATTCTCCATCAGTGCCATTGGATAATTATATAACATATAAAAATAAAATATTTTATTGATCCCCTTGTGGAAATCTTTACAATTCCTAAAGATAAAACTTTATCGATCCCCTTGGGGCTTTTAGTAAGAAAGCAAAAAACTGAGAAACTGAGATAAACATTATTATTTACATATTTTATCATAAAGAAATTTACTAATATATACCTTCAACTATGTGAAGATATGAGTGACATATCAATCGTTATTTTCTAATGCTAGTATCTTAGGACCCCTGGAGACTGGTGTAGTGAATGTGGTCCAGGATAGATGACAGCTTTGCTATCATCCTCCTTTCTCCCGCTTCCTCTAAACTGAATAGGTCAGAATTTTGCAAACCCATCACGATTATATATTTTGGATTTACAGTATATATTGATCTCTCAAATAACAGACATTTAATACACCCCAGTAAGTCCAGTGCCATTCAGACACTTTCTTTTCGTTTGTACCGAGCCTTTACTGATGTAACCCCTCTATTGAAAGTGTGCCTCCCAACACCTAGGCTGTTTGGCCACATTAGCCAATAAGACACACTACTTGCCAGTAGCCGAGATTTAAGCCCTGGATGCCCATCCTGCTGTTGTGCCACCTGAGCACGAAATGGAAGAACTATTACTTTTGCCCGGGTTAGGACTTGCCAGAGCCGATCTGTCTATTTTTTTTGTTGGCACAGTCTTTACGCCGGATACCCTTGAACCAACCCTCCGGTACTCAGGGATTACTGATGTGAATCCTCCCAGTGGCTAAGTTCAACATGTGACCTTTATTATTGTGAGCCCAGCTCTGAATTAAAAATAGAAACTCTGTGGCTTTTACCAGCTCTGAAGGTTCTGAAGATGGGCACCAGTCCACATTTTTAATAGTATTTTGTGACCAAGCATGTGTATTACAGAATAAATAAAGAGACTTGTCAGAAGGCTGTTAGCAAGCAACCCAGCGCTAATACGCTCAGGCTAACTCAAGCTTATTAACTCAGACGTATGAATGAATTGTATTTATTCTGCTCATACTTGTTATTAAATACATTTAATGGTGAGATTTGTTTTGTTTTTTCTGATTATTTAAAGAGTTGGAATGTATCTTTATTAAAAATTTGCATTTGTACAGTAGTCAAACTCGTTACAACGAGGCTTTGAAATGTAATTAAATGTCAGCAGTGTATGCCCTGTATCATGAGTGGTTTAGAAAGAGAAAGCAGATGGCATGGAGCTTGAGCAGCTTTTTTTCCCACGCTGAGGATGGCACAGACCTGCTTTACCGTGGGAAGCCGGTGGGTAAACTGGCACCGAAAAGTCACCTCTTCAGTATGAGGAGCAATACTGCCCTCTTCTGGTCGAGCTGTAACTGCAGCGATTCTTGTTCTCAGGGTTCACGAGTACTGTAGGATTCTTATTTATATGGACATTTTTGAGTGCTTGACTTTTCATTTGGTTGAGCATCATACTCGTTGGTGTGTTGGGTGAAAGGCAGTGAAGACGAAAACAGGAATGAGGAGATCAGTGCAGTGGGATTAGTGGGATTAGTGTACTCACAGCTAGTGTTCAAGATAGACACCAGTGGTGACCTCAAGGCAGGAATTACTGATCATTTCATTCATCCGGAGTACCTGCTTCACCCTGTTTGGGTTGCAGTCATCACAAAGCCTACTATTCTAAAATAAATATATAAATAATAATAAAAATAAGACAATACCGTCTGGAAGGTTCACCTCACATCTATGGAAAATTTTAAAATATTAATTTTTGCATTATATACAATATATTTACTAATGTGTCGGCACGGTGGCTTAGTGTGTAGCACTGTCGCCTCACAGCAAGAAGGTCCTGGGTTCGATCCTCAGGTGGGGTGATCTAGGTCCTGAGTTTGCATGTTCTCCCTGTGTCCACGTGGGTTTCCTCCGGGTACTCCGGTTTCCTCCCACAGTCCAAACATGCTACCAGGTTAAGTGGAGACACTGAATCATCCTGTAGGTACCTGTGATAGACTGGAGCCCCATCCAGGGCGGTCCCCTGTGCCCATTGAAAAGCTGGGATAGGCTCCAGCACCCCTACAGACCCTGATTAGGATGAAAGTGTCGTAAATGGACATTTGAAAGTCAAGATGAAATGTCAACAAGTATGAGGATGGGGCGATGATACTAGTTGTTTGGATTACACTGTCATTCTAAAGAATTTCAACATTTGGCATCTATATTTTTTGCATTTGGTAAACTTAAAACTGTGGCAGAACACCAACCAACCTAACTAATCTGGTGTAAAACGACGTGGCTAGCCTTCACATTGCTCTTTACGAATGAAATGTGAAATCAGCCTTACACTTGTATAATAATTACAAATGATCTTGAGCTATTTGGAAGAATCTGCAGTCATGTTTTAAATGAGAGAGAAATCAGATCAGATAAGTAGAGGTCATTCCAGCTGCAAATAGAGGCCGACTTCAGCCCTCCTTAAACAGAATTGCCAGTGTTTGTTGGTTCTCAAAGACTTTTTTCCCCAATTACTGAGTAAAAAAGCTTTACCAACACAGACTCATGTGCTGTAACTTTCGCTATGACCACAGAGCAAGAAGAAAAATCTATAATTCTGAAAGTGTCCAATCTCTAAAGCCTTTTGGGGGAAGAAAGAGCATATTTTCTCGCCTGAAAAGACAGTCCAAGGCTGCTAACTGGCTGCTTCTGGCCGACGACGTGCACTTGTCCCTGCTTGATGCTTTGTCAATGTGCTGTGACTAAGCCAAGGGGGTCCCGCATCCCCCTCTCCTTATCCTAATTAAAAGAGGATTATCCGGCATGGAGTCCCAGCCTACTCCAGCATGCAGTGTGCTGGTTGTCCTTACATTCTTGGGATAATCACACCTTCAGGAAATGTCAGGAAGGGTCTTTCCGACAGCTGCCCCCCAAAAAAGGAGATGCAATGAAAATTTGGGGTCGTGTTGGAGCTCGCCAGGTCTGTCACATATATTATGATGTGTATTAAACCTAAAGAATAAGAAAACATACAGATAATCAAATTAAATAATATAATTGATTACAAATGAGGTGGTGAGGAGGATGATGGGACCAGTGATGACGAATGACAGAAATAGACTCCATTGACTAGATCAGCTGAGTGACAATACAATCCCCAAAGGTGTTTCATTTCGACTTTCTATTTACATCAAAACAACGATGCAAATGTCAAAACTGCGATGGTAATAACGTCGTGTGTGTTCATCAAGTTCATAAATTTCGTATTCCTCCCCCGGCAGTATCTTTATTAAGTAAACATATATGTATATTGGAGAAAAAACATAATAAAAAATATTACTAATAAAAAAACAACAACTTAGAAACTTAAATTATAACACAGCCATCATATGCCGGTTTTACTACAGTAACTTAGAAACGCATTCAATTGACACGTAAGATTGAAGTTTTCCACTAGGTGGCGCCAGAGCATCTCAAATTCCAGTCATCCATTCATTTCTTCAGAAAAGAAAACACGTCTTCGGACTTGTGAGACGGAAACTAAAACTAAAGTATTCTCATATATCTATTAAATCATTTGACGACTTAATAGTTGGATTGTTTTATTGTTAAGGAACAGTTATATCTGTTGAATTGATAATTCCCATCTATTAAGTGTCATCACACCCTATTTGTCCACCTGTTCAGTTTGACACAGTATCAACGTGATAAACATGAAATGTGGCCACTGTTTTTTTTTCTTTGGGAAATGCATTTCATTACAGGTTAGAACGAACAGGTGTGCCAGTAGGTGTAGTTGCTGCTCTAAATTGCACCTGTAAAGCTGAATATCTA
>JAYDZG010000014.1:1789943-1802250 GCA_034509265.1 Microcambeva bendego
AATATGCGTTGCAGGACAGCAGCCAATCAGCAGCAAGAAGAAATAAATAACGCTCTCGGATTGGCTACTTTCAAACCTCCCGCCTCTGAGCACAGGAGTATTTTCTCTATGTTGCTTTTATAAGGAAATCTAGCTGAATAAACGTTAATATTTAACTAACAATATTAGTCATTTATGCTGTTCTTAATAATTTAGTGCTAAAACAAATAAAATATATATTGCCTTTGAAAAAAAAAACATAAGAAAGGAGGAAGTTATTTGCAGTTTCCATGAAATTGCAGGGGTTTCAATGAAGAACGTCTTTTCACTACTTAAGTGTCCAGTGGAAGTGTGTGTGGCGTTTCGGGAAGATGTTTGGTGTCACACTAGGCTTGTTTAGGCCAATGTACACACTTGTTATTTGACAGTTCCTAAAATTACTCTCAAAGCATTTTTATAACCCATTCAGGAGTTTACAATTGCAGCATTTAGCCCACACAATTGTGCCTGAATACAGTTTGAGCAATTAAGGGGTCAAACACGCCACTCAGGGTCACTGTGTAGTGTTGGGGCCTGAGCCGGCTTGAACCCTGAACCGCCAACCTTCTAATTAGCTGAGCTTTAACTGCTCTTCTGCCCTGCCGTCAGTCTCTGTTTCGTAATCATCGTCTTTTCACATTTCCTCATCCTCTGGCTCCTTAAGCTTCTGTCTCCACATCTGCTCTCATGTGCTGCCAGCTAAACATCTCTCAGTTTGTAAAGTATTTTCATCTCTTAACAAATTCGTTTACGACGCTTGCTCAAGCGTTTTCCACATCGACAACTTTAGACATCCTCGATGAAGAGTCCTGAGCGGCCGTGATCGTGCCGTGTAGCTTGGCAGCTTCGAGGTCTTGCTCGGTTTAGTTACATTTTGTTTATTTAGTTTAAAATTAGAATACTCTTTTAATCCAGTGAACTTCGTCCTCTATATTTTGACCCGATCCGTGCGGTGAAACACACACATACACACTAGTGAACACTAGGGGGCGGTGAGCACACGTGCTCGGACCGATGGGCAGCGGTGCCCGGGGAGCAGTTAGAGGTTAGGTGCCTTGCTCAGGGGCACTTCAGTCGCGACCTGTCGGCTCTGGGAATCGTACCGGCAACCTTTTGATCACAAGCCTGGTTCTCTAACCACCAGACCACGGCTGCTTAACAATTTTATAATTTTAATCAGATGAAGTTGTTTATTATGAGCGGGCTAAAAATGAAAGGTTTGGATAGTTTGATGGTCCTTGGATAAGACACCATATGGACACACGTATCAGGACGCACCTTCTATTTTACGTGAAGGAAATGCTAAGCTTCCATCTTTTCAGCAGCAGTTTAGGGAACTACACGAGTGCGCTCCCTGTGAACATCGATTGAGGCTTTATTGACTGAATGGGCACAGATTCACATACTTTGTAGCATTGTGAGGAGCCTCTGTGAACTTCCTACAGCTGAGAAGTTCACAAAGATGTCACCAACGAGTCCAGCAAGCTCGTGGTCGGGTGCCCAAATACTTTTGGCTGTATGGTGTTTCTTTCTGACACATTCAGTCAGAACATTTGACCTCGACCATGTGTATCGGCTGTTTTTAAAACTAATATCAGTGACAGATGATGTTTACCCCTGTTTACCTCTTGTTTACAGTACAAGACATTCTGTTTTCATGCCCTTGATATCTTTGAGAAAGCGTGCTAATACCCGGGGCTCTCTGCTACAGCTGGACCTGGTTTAGCCCTGATTCTGATGTATTTGACAACACGGTGCAGAGTTAAGCAGCCGTGGCTCCGAGCCATACGCTGTATAGATGGGGTTCAAGTTTAGTCCCCGTGACCCCAGAACGCCGAGGTGAGGGTTCGGGAAGAAGTCAGGAAGCCGTTGTTTTCAGAAATCCAGATTATTTGGTTACTTTAGCCGGCCGGGGTTGTTTCGGGGGCCTCACTTGGACCGGTATGAAGGCGCTGAGCGGCGTCGGCTTATTGAGTGCATGTGTGCCGAGCCGAGTCGTCCGGCTACCGAGAGAGAGAGGGAGACGAGGAATGTTTTAGGATTTACTCTGAAACAGTATCTGTCATTACCAGGGCGAGTTCTGGAAACCCGAGCCTTCCACGGGCCGTGCGGGTCGAAATATCTGACGTCATGCTCGGGGGCTTTCGACTGTGTCTCAACTCCCAGCTGGTCCAACGTAACTATCTCAATCACACTCCTTTAAGTCGTGAGGGGCGGCGCGGGGGCTCAGTGTGTAGCGCTGTCACCTCACAGCAAGAAGGTCCTGGGTTCGATCCCCAAGTGGTCCCGGTCCTTTCTGTGTGGAGTTTGCATGTTCTCCCCGTGCATGTTCTTGGCCGATTTATGGATCAAGGTGTTTCTACGTGCACAAAGCTGATCCGCGGATGAACCAGCCTCGAGCAACTTGGGGGAGGTGGGGCTTAAACCAGCGACCTTTTGATGACCAGCGGGATGTAACAATGCACCGCAAGACAGTTAAAAATTCGAACCGGTGAAACGATGTTCGCCTTAAACAGGAGAGGGCGCTGGCGCTATTCATCTCGCCCGGTTGATGGCGCTTGCCGGGTTGCCAGGTGGATTTTCAATCTAAATGTACTTTTTTTTAACTGAATCGATTTATTTACATAATGTGGGTTCTGTTTTAAAATGTAATTTAAACAAAATGGGAAACGTGCCGCTTTGTTTTGCACAGTTTGTACCAGTCTCAGGATCACAAATACAGGATTTGATTTGATAAATATTATTTGATTATTTGAGAAATAATAAAATAATCGTCGTAATTTGTCTTTTCATGTTTAATAAATCGTGCCGTCGGAGGAGCGTATGTAGAACAGGTCTCCTGTAGGGACCTAAATATGCCCCCGTGACCTTCCAAATAAAAAACAATCCCTGCTAGAACAGGCTGCAATCTTCATGCGGTTGGCTGATGGGAAACGTTTAAACCTGTACATAATAATACAGCCAAAAGAAAAAAAAGCATTCACCCAGAGGAAAGAAAACTGCTGTGACATGCTCGTCTCATTTAGTCGAGTGTCGTCGTCTGACTTCAGTCGCCCGTCTCTCCCCTCTTAACCAGTTAGAAGCCTCGTCTGGTCTGTGTGGCTGGAAATGACTGTCTGGCTGTTTCGCAAAGTGTGTAAACAGACTAGAACTGAGGATGCATCAACCACAACAACACACAGAAGTTTTAATAAACACATGGTCTGGTTCTCTGTACAGTAGAGCCTTTACTTAACATACAAACGAAAGTTTTTTTTCAACCTGACGTATGAAAAATTAATGCTGATCGTTTATTTGTATAAACAGTGGCAACTTGGATTTGATGAGGCTTGAACCAGCGACCTTTTGATTACCAGCCCAGTACCTAAACCGTTGAGCCATCACTGCCAGGTTTATTTGAATTGCACTAACTATGTTAGCTTAGTAAGCATTTGATTTATAAGGCAAAGTCCTATCACAATCCTCGTAATTACAATCCTCTTAATTCAAGTGGGGAGTTCAGACTCTCAGTGCTGGTGTGCTAGCGGAAAATCCTGCTGCCCATAAATAAATGAATAATACAGATAAAAAAGTTATCCGCATACGAACAATCACATACCTGGCAACCCGACAAGTGGCGTCGACCATGCGAGAATGTTTTTTAGCTGTCGAGTGGCGCGTCGTTACATGCCTACTAATTACTGCATTAGGATCAGGTATCAGGGCGGGTCCCCGGGTGACCCATGGCACCTCAGTCTCCCGTGTCAGATCGTCCCAATCTCAGACGGACACCAGACTATGTCGGCCGAACCGAGATTCGTCTTAAATGAATAAGCGACTCTTGAACTTGAGAGCTCGACTCGAACAATCTGGCAACCCACAGGCTGCTATAATCCTGCCAGCCGCCATCACTCCCTCCACCGAAGGACGTTGAAGGCTGGGCGAGGAGGACAATCGCTCCCAGCACTGAAATCATCGAGACCCGTCGGGAAGGTGCCCGTCTTTGATGAAGCGTTGGTTAGATTAAAAGCTCCGGCGATGTTTGTTTGACTTTATTTCACGTGTCCTGCTGCGCCCCTTCATCCCCCTCGTTCTGCCCGATTTCGGGCCCTGTCTGATCTTCATTAGCGCTTCTCTCTTTCGAGCGCTCATCAGTTTTATCTTTTATTCTGTCTGTTCTACGTTCTGATTGACTTTATAGTGCTAATGAGTTAGCTGTGCTGGATTAAAAAAAATAAATAAATAAAAAAAAGACGTGGCTGACAGGTAACACGCAAAGACGGAGGGGTCGTAGATTTGCTCAGATCTGAAGCTGATGGGATACATACGATTAAATGTGATACTTTTTACTTGAGTAAATTTTTAGACTTGTAACTTGTATCTGTTCTCCCCGTGTCCGTGTGGGTTTCCTTCGGGTACTCCGGTTTCCTCCCACGGTCCAAAGACATGCTACCAGGTTAATCGGAGACGCTGAATCGTCCTGTAGGTTTACTCAGCCGTGTAACTGGAAACAGCTGCACGCCGGTCCCAAGCCCGGATAAATGGGGAGGGGTGGAGAAAGCAACGGCAAACTACTCCACTTTCATTGCAGAGATACTTCATGGATCGATGATCCATCAAGTGACCGAGAGTCGGCTGCGACTGATCGGATAATCATCGTCATTATCATTAACTTGTATCTAAGTAATGGACGGATGTGGACGGAACCGGCACAGCTTCAAATCATGAAGCTTGAATGAGACACCGCCTATGTGAGAGTCACTTCCTGAAGCACTTCTCTCCTCTTCATGCTTTCTTTTCCTCCTGCTGCCGTTGCCAGGTCCTCAATACCTCTCTCTCTAGATGCATGACAGGAAAAAAGTTTTTTCTTGGCAGACTTTTCGCCTCTCTGTCAGCAGAAAGCCTTCCCGGGCCGGCCCAGCCTGTCTGGGGCCTCACGTTCTCCGCCTCCATTTTCCCCCACATTTTCCTTTTTTTTTTCCCTGTCATGAGGGCGGATCTGCCTTACCGACCCTGTATGTTCTCATTTATCTATCATTCCTGTTACAAATACAAACTAGCTTTAAATGGACTGCGCAGGACGGGTTGGAGACGTCCCAGGAGCATCAACGATCGAGGTTGCCAGGTCATCACAGGACACAATTAATGACCTGTGGGACATTTCTAGTAGCTCAAATTGGCATGACTGGCACATCTTTTAACTTGTTAAAGGAAACTCACACAAGGAGAACATGCAAAATCCACACGTAAAGGACGCCGGACGCCCGAATACGGAATCAAACCCAGGCCCTGGTGTGCTAACATGTGGAATTATTTACTGTCATACAATAACCATAAAATGTTTACGGGGCTGGAACCTTTTACACGCTCTGACTAATTTACTTTTCTGGTACCTAAAAAAGAAAAGATCCTCCACGGGCACATCTGTGGCGGCGCCCAGAGAGAGAGAGAGAGGGGGCTAGTAGAGAACATTCGGAGAAGCACTTGTACCTCATTATATCTTCATCACATTCATGTATGCAGAAGGCAGATGGAGCTCGGAGGGAAAATAAAGTGACTCGTTGAACTGACTTTAAAAGACTCGGACGTTAATGTGTACTGATCACTGCACTTGCTTCATGGTAGTTTTGGTAATTTTATATTCTTTTAAATACCAAATTTCTTCCCAGACAGATTAGAGTTTATTAAATGGTTAATTTATATCAGTATATCAGCCTTTCAAGAGGGTCCAGAATTTGTCCAAATAACTTTGCATAACAGTACCTGCAAAGAAATTTTTTAATGATGTTATTTAATAATGCAAATTAAAAAGTTTGAAACATTTATTTAGTCTAAAATGTTCATTCCTTCCTTTGTATTTTATCCTGGTCATGATCGCAATGGATCAACACACACACTTTCACTTCAGCAATTTCTAGTAGCTCCAGTTGGCCTGAATGCCAAATGAGGGAGAACATGCCAACACGGCACAAAAAGGACGTTAGGATATCCGGCCGGGAATCGAACCAAGGACCTTTTGACTGTGAGGTGACAGTGCTACTTAATCATCCACCTTGCCACCCGGTACACTCATCTGAAACTCGGCATAGTCACCGTTCAGCCGGACGCCACCCTAGGACGCATCCCAGTGCAACTCTAGTGCAGCAGGCCCGGATAAATAGGGAGGCTTGTTTCAATCCCAAAACCAACCCTGCCAAATCAACGACCCTTAACGGGAGCAGCAGGATTGATTCACGGAGTCACTTCGGATACTTCGAACTGCAAAACCATTTAATAAAAATTGTAATGGAAGATTTAAAAAAAAATATTTATACATGCAAGTGTAATTCTAATAAATGTTCCTGTCTGGAAAGAAAATTGATATTTAAATGAGTAGTGTTACCATAAAGGAGCTTCCAATTTTGTTCTAATCCTCTTCTGAAATAAGTGAAATAGATTAAGCAGGTTTAGCAGATGTTTCCACCAACACCATGATGCTGAAAGCTCCAACACAAGACGAGCTTTCCTGTTTTTTATTAGCATCTTCTTTTAGTTTTCAGATGTAATGGCCTCTCCTTCCTGTCCTTTAACATCAGCCTCGTGGTCCATGCCACCGTTTTAGAGATGACTAACGAGTAGGTACGACAGACGGCTGATGCTTCGAGTGCCGACCTCTTTCTCATTCCTCCCGGAGAGGCTCTGATGAGGTCGAGTGGGTTCCGGTGTGTGTTTGGATGCGCCCGTGTGTCGGTGATGAGCCTCCCTTGGGTTCGAGACCGAGGGAAGACGGCGTGATGGATCAGACGACATTGCAGAAGCACAAAAGGATCATTTCACATTATGAAAATCTGCAAAATAGAAATGAATAATCCGAGGCCTTGTTTTTATGTGAAGCCAGGCAGGAATAAATGAGGGTTCTTCAAAAAGCTCCTTATTTATTTTAAGTGTTTAGGAATTGCAAACCATCATGTCCATCGTCGCCTTCCTTTGTGACGCCTTGTGAGACCCACCACGTGTGTGTCATTCCTCATGATAGGAACATCAGCCTGACTGTAAGGCCCTCGTTTCCTCTTCAGGACGCTCGTCCACACGTACACGTGGAGAGAATATTACATAGTTTATTTAAGCTAACGTGAGTTCCAGCTGAAGAAACATTAGCTAGCTGGATTCTTCATCAAGCGTGGGTAAATAATTGAACTCTGAGAAGGTTTTCCTCAAATTATTTAACGAGTAGTCTCAGCCCGATCTTCAGAAGAGGCTTTTCACTTTTCATTAGCCTGGAATAAAATCTTTCTCATAATGATGAGGTGATTCATCACAGACCATCATCTGTCAGCCTTGGTATCAATACATACACCTAAACCAACACCAGAACCAACACCTGAACCAACACCAGAACCATTACATGAACAACACCAGAACCATTACATGAACCAACACCAGAACCAACTCTAGAACCATTACATGAACCAACACCAGAACCAACACCAGAACCATTACATGAACAACACCAGAACAATTACATGAACCAACACTAGAACCAACACCTGAACCAACATCTAAACCAACACCAGAACCATTACATGAACCAACACCTAAACCAACACCTGAACCCACTTCTGAACCAACACCAGAACCATTACACGAACCAACACTTGAACCAACACCTGAATTGACACCAGAATCAATACACGAATAAACACCTGAATAAACACCTGAACAAACACCTTTACTGTTTGACTTTCACTGTGCTGCAGCTGAAAACCTTTTTTTTATTCTAAATGAAACCTTTTCAGCCTTCCCAGGTTAGAGCCGAATAAAAAGCTGCATATTTTAGGTTTGGGGGGGGAGAATTAAAATTCCAGTTGAAATATTCCTCACACTCGGAGAGCGTTCACTCAAAAACAACCGCTGAACGTCCTGCTTTAATCCCTTCACCGTCCAGTTGGAGAAGAGCTTTAATAACATACTTTTGCTGTTGGGTCTGTTTGTTTAGAACAAAACCAGATGTGGTTTCTCCAGCGCTCGTTCTCTGTCTCCGTCCTGCTCTCTCACTTTTCTCTCTCTGGAATCAATAACAGTCACAATACGACGGCGTTCCAGCCTCGAGTGACTGAGCCGGTCAAGGCCGTGTCCACTTCTGACACTTCTTTGGTGAGGACAGCAGAAGAATAAACTAAAGATCAATCCGAGGGACTTCCAGAATGCACTTGTTCTTCACACCAGACCACGACAGCTCATTTCCAGGACACTAAATCCTGAAGACGTGAGCCGTGACAGAGTCAACACACTTACGTTCTGGCTTCAGCTCAGCCAATCACGGCCCATCCTGCAGCCGCCAAGATGGCCGCTAGATGAAACGATGTTTTCCTGATCTGTGCCTTTTGCAGTTCATTTATTTCACTTTTCCAGTAACCACGAACCCTCAGGAGGAGAAAAATGCCTCTTCAGCTGGAAACAGACCAACAGCATCGCTTTTATTTCAGAGCTGGAATTTCTTATCTGTTGTATCTCGGCTCTCGGGATTAGCACGGGCCCTAAAAGCTGCAAGCTAAACAGTTTGGTCAAAACCGAGCACCTGCTGTATTTTTATTTTCCATTTATTTCTTTATTTGACTTTTTTTTATTTTAGTTTTCTTTTGCTTAAGTTACCTTAAAATACATTCATCTTCTCTCTTTGTTTTCATTTTCTTCTTTTCTATTTTTCAAGCTTTTTTCTTTTTCTTTCTTTTTCTTTCTTTCTTTCTTTCTCTTTCTTCACTTTTATTTTTTCTATATTTTCTATACTTTCTTTTATTCTTTCTTTTTTCCTTTTCTTTCAGCCTTGGATTTTTCTTTCTTCTGTTTTCTTTATTTTTTGTCTTTGTTTTATTTTCTATTTGTTATTTTCTTTCAGTCCGTCTTTTTTATTATTATTATTTTCTTTTTCTTTATTCTCTTTTTTTGTTCTTTGTCTTTTTCCTTTCTTTACTTCACACAAAAGGTCCAAAATATCCTGAATGGTTCCATATGAGAAATTAAATACACACCGTAGTGCTTCCATTATAATATAGCCCAGCATAACAAAAAGCCTGATCACACACACCCTCCAACGTGTGTACAGTACCTGGCCGCTTCTTTTATTGTAAAAAAAAGATAACCAGCGACAATATCTACAGAAATAAATCTAAAGTTTTTATTTTAGTTTTTATTTTTATCTTGACTGTGTCTCTTACGGTTTTGAAAGATGATGCACTTTTTCTTTAGCACCGAAGTGCTGGGATCTCTCTGAATCATGACTTCACTTAACGTCTTTCATGAGACGTTTCAGATCTGTATGTCCACTCAGGACGGGAAAAGTGGAGCTTTGTGCTTTTACTGAGTTCAGTTCCATCAGAATAATGTTCCTCACAAACACACGGAGGATAATTACTGCAGCGCTCATGTCGGCCATTACAGAGCACGGAATGAACGACCGGACCAGGTTAAGCTGGAACAGTGAAGAGGCTTCAGACAAACATCCAAGAGCCGAAGCAGCAGAGAGAGAAAATACATCCGTGTGATTAAACACAGGGAAAACACAGAAACAAGAAATAAAAGGGCACTGCATCGAAGACATCTTATTTTACTGTCAAATAGAAAGAAAGATAAAAAAGAAAAGAAAAAGATAAGAAAGAAAGAACAATAAAAAAAGAAAGAAAGAAAAGAAAAAGAATAAAAAAGAAAGGAAGTGAAAGAAAGAAAAAAGAAAAGAAAGGAAGAAAAAAGAAAGAACAATAAAAAAGAAAGAAAGAAAAGAAATAAAGAAAAGAAAAAGAATAAAAAAGAAAGAAAGTGAAAGAAAGAAAAAAGAAAAGAAAGAAAGAAAAAAGAACAATAAAAAAGAAAGAAAGAAAAGAAGAAAGAAAGAAAGAAAGAAAGAAAGAAAGAAAGAAAAAGAAAGAACAATAAAAAAGAAAGAAAAATAAAAAAGAAATAAAGAAAAAGAGGTGAAAGAAGAAAAAAAGAAAGAAAAGAGAAAGAATGAAAGAAGAAAAAAAGAAAGACTGAAAAAAGAAAAGAAATAAATAAAAGAAAGAACAATAAAAAAGAAAGAAAGAAATGATAAGATTTCTTTAACTCCATCAGGTGTCATGCACCGTAATTATATATTGCACGTTTTAGGTCTGAGGATTGAATGCATGATAAAATCATCAGTATGTAAGAATTTTCAAGCAAAATATATCTTATGACGTTTGTCTAATCACAACCCCAAAACGCACTATTGAGTTCCAGACCATCATGTCGACAGGCCCTTATTTAAAAGAAGTTCCTGTCTGTGTCCGGCTCACTGTTTGCTAAAAACTGTAACACCCTATTTCAGTAATGTAACCCGAAAAGAAAAACAAACCGGGCCGCTGCCATTGTGCTGGAAGGTGCCGGTGCCATGAGAAAGTCTGGCTTTTTTTTCTCTCTCTTTCTTTTTTTTGCAGCATTCGTCCCGAGAAGCCTCGCTCTCCGTAGCTTTCCCAATGGAAGAAAGCCAGGATTTCCTAATTCAGTGAGAATGCAGACATCTAAACAGATTGATCTGCGACAGGGGACAGTCTATTCTTTAAAGAACTGCGCCGAAGTGAGCGCAACGCTACACGGAGCCTGGAGGGACTGAGCGGACGAGCTTCGATCCTGCCGTCCTGGGCTGGGACGCTGGAGGAGAACGCCGAGAGATCCGCATTTATTAGCTCACGTCCTGTCATGGATCCTTTCTACCTGGACGTCCACATGGGTGAGTCGAGCAGGAGTCTTTCTGCTTTGCTTATTAGGATGAGGATTCTCATGAGGTTGCTTTATGATGTGTGATCCGCATTACTGGTCTGGAATATTTTTTTACACCGGGTGGCCTTGACGCGACACTCCTATTTATCCGGGCCAGCCTCTCTGCGCTGGTGTTCTACTGGAAAATCCTGCTGCTCCACCTGGGCGCAGTTTCTATATAATAGACTCCACGTACTATAAAGACGTCTTCTAATGTTTAAATTCATGTTCTTCAAGCACAGAAGTTGCCAACAGGTGTAATAGATCTCTATTAAATTTTATTACCAGTTTACATTTACATTTTCTGAATTTAAGGCACCTCGCAGTAAGAAGGTCCGGACCCTTTCTGTGTGGAGTTGTGCATGTTCTCCCCGTGTCTGCGTTGGTTTCATCCTACAGTCCGAAAGTCATGTTAATGGGAGACATCGAATCGTCCTGAAGGTGAACGTGTGTCCGAGTGTGCACTGTGATCGGCTGGTGGACCCGTCCAGGGTGTTTCTGTGTGCCTTGCGCTCATTAAAAACATCAAAGACGTACCTTAAGGTCTTGTGACGACGCACATAGACCACAGAGACGTTACCTACATTTACGTCTTCACGCATCTAGTGTTGTCTGTACGCTGGTGGCATAGAGTCAATGGAAAGGTTGAGAGTTCGAATCCCAACGCACTGGTGGAGCATGATGAATCTGACCCCAGCTGACCCCAAATAGGGATATGCAGGGGGAATCGCTTTACTATACACCTGTAAATGTAAAATAATAATAGATGTGTTCATCTTCAGTTCTGGCAGTAGCAGGATGTTAGATCAGATCTCTGATCTCTCCGAGCTTCATAAATGTGTGTAAGTAGCGCTCGAGGTTTTAATGGGAGGACAGAACGATTCTGATACTGAACATTTTTGGGCTGATTTTCACTCATGGATTCCTTCAGTCAGGACAGAGAGTGAGAGAGCGAGAGCACAGAGGGGGAAACAAAAAACGTTAAGTGATTTGTATGAAATAAATCTGCCCCTGACGGAGCTTTGGCTGGCTGGAGAGCAGGAGAGCGCTCGGGTTTTGGTCAGTGGGGAATTCGCCGTATCGATTTAGCAATGCGCCGGTCCAGGCAGAGCGATGGTGCAAACGGACGAGGCATTTTAGGGCCGACCGGGAGTCCGTACACAGCCTTGAATGACACCCACTACGATCACATGTGTTCAGGCTCTGGTCCTCATCAATGTTTCTTTAAATGTGGTTCTAAGTCCTGAAGAACTGCAGGGACAAAACTGTCTTCATCTTTTGCTGGTCCTCAAATGAAGTTTGCTCTTTGTGTAGAGAATGTCTGTCCTGTTACATGATAGATAGGAAAGAATCTGTCTTCCTTCAACCACACCGCGATCTGAATGTAAGAAAAGTGATCAGTTATTGATTTCTGATATAGCCAATCACGTCTGGGATTAGATCTGAACCTGGATTTTAGCGGTGGTGGGCATCTTAGGGTTTTATCTGATGAGTCCAGTGATAAGTGTTTAGCATCATTTTTTATATATGATGGAGTAATTAAATGTATCTGTTATGT
>JAYDZG010000014.1:2078065-2089497 GCA_034509265.1 Microcambeva bendego
CCCACAATGGGAAGCGATTCACAAATCTGGTTTCACGATACGATCAAATTGAAGACCGATGATGACAAAATTTCCTTTTATTTATTTATTTCTCTGAGAAAATAAAGTGAAATATCGGATTTGTGAATCTCTTTTATTTATCTGCATAATGAATGACGATTTGAATTGTGCCTCAAGTGAATCGATTCTTAACTGACTCGTGGAGCATCGTTACCTCCCTGCTAATAATCATATGCAACTAAAACTGATCCCGTTAAAGATTCAAATCAACATCGGTTCCTATCTGCAGATGAACAGATTATGCAATCAGAGAGTTCGTTGACGTTCTGAAGCCATTTAGCGCTGACTGACTGCGCTAATGTGACCTGATCTGATCATTATTCGTGTTACCAGACCTGCAGGTGCTAATCATTCTCATGTCTGGACTCATAAGTCAGAATCATGTGCACAGATGTCAGATTTATTATTCAGATTCTTTCAGGCGCTGCTAAGTCCAGGCGTGGTCGATTGCTGTCACTTGTGCTAATTCTGATCTCTGATTCTGCCCCGGTGATTTATTACCTGCGTAATACAGACACTCACTGATTTGCTTGTTGAAGAAGTACGTTTGAGGCAATACATCAACTTTAGAACAAAAAAATGACCAAACTTTAGAGTTCTCCTGTAATAAACTGCACTTGTTTTTCTGAATACATTTCCTGTGAAGACAGTTCTGAGCTCTGACTTTTACACGGTCACGCTTGCTCAGTCCCACGGATCCAGTAAGCCTGTGTTCATTTGGTTGACAGCGGTGGGGTGTTGTGTAACACACACGTCAGGGTGCACACCGGGTATGTGTGCTATGCAGCCTAGAGACTTCACAGCCTACACACATCGCTAACCTCTAAACACTTGTACCAGATATTACCACTAGACCGAAGTTTAAAATACATCTACATATCATCTCTCAGGATTCACACGCATACAGATGTTCCAGCAGCTGGAAGCTTCGTCAGATTTAGGATCCAAACCCCTGTATGAAGTCCTGCTAATCCCCACCAACACCGAGTCAGACTTCGACCCTTCGGTCATTCGGTTAATGCTAACAAAGCCTGAACAGATAAAGAGTTTTACAAATCTCCGAAATTCTGTCCAGCAACAGAAGACGAGGCTTAATCCTTCACATCCTACACAAACTGAACAGACACGCATGAAAGATTTATTTGCTTAGATATGTATCTGTTTAAATGTTGATTGTCAAATTATAAGAAGATTAAATAAACGTACTGCTTACTAAAAAATAAATATCACTTAAATATTTTTATTACTGCTGTTATTATTATGGCGTGCAGATAATGCAAGGATGGTAAAATAAAATTAAACAAAAACCTTACTAACCATAAAATAAGAAGCAGACATGACTGAGTTCTAGTATGCAGGCGTGTTTAATAATTATTATCAGTAAAATAAAAGCCAGTCCAATTGTCTATAAGCACAGGAAACAGACACACAGCTCTCTAAATTGAGTACGTTACCGCCCTACAAAGATAAAGCAGAGGTCTTCCGGGATACTTATGTCTAATCTTTATATTCTTAAATGCACAATAACAACACAATGTGTTCACACAACGCTTAGATTATCAAAACTCTAAAATACAAAGGCACAAGACACACAGATGTTAGTGGTCACTAAAACAGCTGCAGACTGACCGATGAGCATTCTAGAACTGAGAACATCAAACCAACCGCCTCTCTTCAAGTGAGATGCTTTCAGAATAAGACTAAACAAAGTGATGTACCACAATATGTAAGTAAAGTTACGACAGCTAATATAAAAAAAGACATTTTAACAATAGCAACAGGGCATACTGCCAAAAAAATCACTGCATATATACACAATAAGCACCCAGGTGGAGCAGCGGGATTTTCCGCTAGCACATCAGTGCAGAGAGTCTGAACGCCCCGGTTGCACGCCATCATAGCTGTTGGGATGCAAAATCTGGTGCATCGTAGTGCCCGGATGAATATACATCAGGAAGGGCACCCAGAGTAAAAAACAACAATGCGGACCACGCTATGTGCTGTGGCGACTCCTCTATGCCAACTTTAACTCCAGCAAGTCGATTTTAAATTCACACCTTACATTTGATAGGGTTTAACTTAAGTCTCCAAAAAACTGTTTGTGTGATTAGTTGGAATCACATTTAAAACGTTAAAAGCTTTCTGCATCGTAAATTCTGCCTCACAAACCCCCTATTTATAAAATATATGCACGCTAATGTCTCTTAATGAAATCGGCAGTGAACAGCAACACTAATCACTGCACTGAAGTCACTGCCATTAAAGACAACTTTAGTGTACAGATTTTTCCCCAGCACATTCCATTGCTAATTCTCCTCCTTGAGTCCTGGGTCTAAGCCAGCACACCCTGTCTTCTGCCCTTCCCTTTTCTGTAACTTTGATAATGCATGAAAGTTACACAACTATCGTTAAAATCTAAATCGAATAATGCGTTGACATTATTAATAACGTAAAGACACATCCCATGCTCCTGATCTATACATAGGGATGACATTACACGCCCACCCTTCCCCTCCATACTCCAGAAAAGCAATAAATCATAAGTGACCTGTTCCTCCACGGCGACGTCCTGCAGGGCCGGGTTAGGTCCAGATGAACCCCGGAACCAGCTGAGGATCTGGCCCATGTTCGCGGCAGGTGCTCAGTGTTTGAAACGGTGTGTGTAAGTGTGTGTGTGTTCCTGTAACTTTCCCTCAGTGTTTCTGCTCTCAGAGCAACTGCACGTTCCAGGCACGGCCAGAGAAAGGGCGGAGGAAAGGCGAGGGGGCCGAGCTCAAAGCGGGCGAGGGGGCGGACCGCGTCTCAGAGCGCTGAAATAGCACAAATGCTTCAAGGAGGGGGAAACGAGTGAAAGGGCACGAGGGCTAAACTGGGAAGTTCTCTCACTAATGTGTTTTAAACAGGATGTCATCAGGAAATAGGGAAAAAAAGAGTTCGGGCCAAAGATAAAGCATGCGGGGAGGCGTGGTGAACGTTATCCGAAGTAGGGCTCAACATGGACATTGTCTTGGCTGATATCCTCTCTGGAAAATGATTCCTGTTTTAACACAATAAGGACAATGTGCAGTTAAACTCATTTACACACACGTGTCTTAAATTTAATTTTGAATAAAAAGAAATGAGGAACATAATTTCTAAAATAAACCTGGGGTGGCATACATCTGTAAAGTGGCATTCTTCACAAACCACTCCTGCAGGGTCATTGTTGTGTTTTCATATGTCCACATCCTTTTGACCATAGTACATAATGCCAAGCTCTATACAGCACTATTAGCTGCTTTTAATAGCCAGTACCAAGCACCAGTCTAGCTGGATTTTTGGCCACTACACTTCACAGCACTGGTAGAATTACACAAAAGAATTTAGTAGCAAAATATAATAAATATGTATATTTGATCTACATTATTTATTGCATGAATGAATAAAATTACAGAAAGTTGTGAAAATTAGCCAGAGATTGTACAGCTGCTTTTAACAGATCCCACTTTGCGATATTCGGGGTAGAAAGACTCGCACGACTCGTTTTCTTCTTTCTGACCTGTCTCATGAGTCAAACCCAAATCAAGCAGGTGAAAGTGGCTTCATTCATCAATCTCTGACAGTGAATACACAAGCCAACCGGGTGTGGAATGCAACACTGTAAAAAGACTGAAGGGCAAAGTCCAGCTTTTATGGACAAAAGTGAGTGATGATTGACCCGAGTCGGTAGATAAGAGATCTTCTGGATGGTATCGCGTATTCTTTAAGTAATCAGTCAGTCATTTATTACAAGATGAGCTATCAAAGTTATTTGGTAAAATCAAGCTGAGCTCTCAGGAGGCTCCCACACAATCAGGATCAGAACTTTTTCAACTTTCAGTAAATGACGTGTCTCAAGCTGATTGGCTGAAATCGCTGACGACGCATGTTGCTGGGCAGACTTGTTAAACAAAGCCCATTTATTCTGTAAAACATTCTTTAGGAATAAATTCACAATGATTCAACAGTGATCCCTAATGATGGAGAAACGTTTTATAGAGTAAGTCATCTGAATCTGGTATTATCTGAATAATTATCCTTGTCCAGCACGCCTGAGAATAAAACCTATTACCAACTGAATGTCACCTCAGATTTAGGTCATTATTTTATACCATTTTTGGCTTGTAACTTCACTTCCCAACAGTAAGAAGTCTTTATTCCTAACTAGATGGAGCAATACTGGCATTAAATAAATGTTCTTATTTTCAGAACACTGTAAACACGTTTCACACACTTTTCAAAATTCTTCCACTGCTCATTTTAAACCCCACACACACACACACACACACACACACACACACACCTTTCTCACAAATGGCTCAGCTATGTACTTAAGGTTTATTTAAGTTTCTTTATTTGGGTTACACAAATGTCGCACCGGTACACACCCCGATAATAACAATTTATTCATCATTAAGCTGAATAATATTCCTAAAATATTTAATAAACAGAGTACTGAGCCTACACCTCTCTGTGCTGTTTTACCATAAAAATAGATAATAGACAACACATGGGAGAAATCACAGCAATAAACCAACTTTAATCAGATACTGAGAGGATGATGGTTAAATGTATGTGGGCACACCTGAAGGACGAGCTAAACCAACCTGATTGGAGCTCAACCGGCCTGTTGAACCTGCTACTGTCTCTTAAATCAAGACAAATGTTCTGCATGACGAAGACTTGGATTTCATCTAACATTTAATTAAGGGTACAAATGCGTAGCCTGATCAACCACTTGAGTATGAGTTCACATTTTTAAAACCCTGAGCTGACCAGAACCTAGTGTGGGTGTCACTGAAACAAGAGCCAGAGCATGTCCAGAGTATTTATAGTTGTTCACAGGTCACGAGTACCTTCACGCGACAGGGTAACACCGCTCGGCAAGCATACGTAATCTAACACGCTGACATTCACAGGGTTGCGTATGCAGAATTGCATCCAGCGTCGAGTCATATTGAGAAATATCATTACCACAGCATGAAACATCACTAAGATGATTTAAAAAATATTAACATGACCAGAAAACCACTGGTACAACCTAAAACAACATTAAGTTGACCAGAAGAAACCCTGACAGATCGATACCAGAACCCAAAAGATCATTAATACAACCCAGAACATTAGAAAAACAACCTTAAACATCTGTAACATGACTGAAAACATCAGAAACACGACATAAAATTTCAGTAAAATGACCCAACACATCAGTAACATGAACCATCACTAACATGCAATTCCTCATTTCAGGTTTTAGATTGATCAGTAATCTATGTTCATCCCTAACATCTGATAGTGAACACTAGATGGAGACAAGGCTCCTGTTACAAACTCTGACCTGATCTAAAGTGAAGGTAGAGGTCTGCTTGTGAGGTTTTCTTTCATCAGACTAAAAAATAACCACACCCTCACTAAGCAGTTAGTCTGATCACTGCAGTCTGTCTATACTGATAAACCTGTCCATTGTGATCCTACCTTAGTCTGCGATACATCGCTAGAACGGCCAGGCTGACCTCCTCCACGGGTCGACGCTTCTGATTGCTGGGGGCAGAAAGAGAGAAGGTACAGGTAAACTGAGTTCATATAAACAACAGACACAGGGACCTTTAGAGTGAACTTCCGTAAATATGATATACGTTTTATTTATAAAACTGTATTTATTATATGCTCTCCCATTATAAACCCGGGTCAATGATCTACTCAGTATACTACTGCACTAACTATTCGTAATCTGACTAAGTAAAAAAAAAATTGTTTGCTCTAGTTAGGGGTCACCACAGTAGCTCATTCATCCTTATGTTTGATTTGGCCAATTCAAGCCTTTCCTGACGCAACCTTTCCATTTATCCAGATTAAGGACCTGCAAGTAGAGTGTACAGTACTGAAGTGTGTTTCCCAATGGCATGAGACATGTAATGCTGCACACCTTGGTACTGGTGAACCATCAGGGCTCACAGACGTTAATACTAAAATCCTCTACATGACCCAGAAGATTCACTTCAAGCAACATATGCAAAACTTCAGAGAGCTAAAAAAAACAAACTAAAATCCTCTCTGTAACCTAGCGGATTCACAAACATCAGAGGGGTCATTTTTGCATGTCACACTCCATATTTCAAATGTATAATCTTTAATACGATACTACAATACTGTACTGGCACCCAAATGCTGTGCTAGCATGTTATATCCCTGCACCACACATAGTTTTACTTTTAAACACATTTCGTCTAGGTATAACCCGGTATATATAAGAGCATATAAGAGCATTTAAGGTAGAATATACAGGACAGTACAATACACTTGCTGTGTACGGTAAGCATTCTTTATTTTAATCTCTTAATCTACATTACTACATAAAACCTGTTGAGCAACAATAGCTATTAACAACAGTCCTAAATCAGTGGATCAACTTCTACAATGCATAACTAATTTGCAAGTTCAATAAAAAATAATCAATGTTTAGTCTATACAGCCAGATAGGAATGTGAATCTAAAGGCAAAGCATTTGAATATGTTTATAGAACTTATATGTATATAAAAGGAAGTTATATGTATATAAAAGGCCAGAAGTGTACTTTCCTCTCACAGATCAAATCATTTTGAGACAAAACCCATCCACGGATCATGAAGGTATTTGACACATGACACAATATCATTAGATACAAAAGATTGTGAAGGTGTGCTGTCTGGTCTCAAATAAAACAAAACAACAGACCTTGCTGGCAGCAAAAAATGGGTTTGGCATGAAAAGAAAAATGGCAAATATTTTAATTCACAGTTAAAAGGAACAGTACAATTCCATCGTTAAATAGAAGGCCATGGTGTTAAAAGGTCAATTATTTACCTGCTTTCTGCAAAACAATGACAATTCATTCAGATAACTTTGGTCTATTTTTCTAGACGTTCTCAAAACATTCAGGCTCGATTATGGCAGCGTAGAAATAATAATAAGAATAATGCATCTTATTTTCTCTAAAAAACACTGCAAATAAAACTGTGAACAGGTTGCCAATTCATCTTATACTCCCAATACTCTCTTCCCTTGCCACTGTCAGATTGCAAGTATGTGTGTCTTCATAGTTTGTGTGCTTGACTGGCTTGGCTGCAGTCCAGATGTGTATCAGAAAAGTAAAGAGCATCCCGAAGAAGAGAATCAGACAGTGGGAACAGTAAAATCGATTAAAAGGTGTAATTATAATAAAATTTATAAAATACCACAATAAAAAGGTGTAACAAGGTGCCAAACATGCTTTGGTCTCAAATCGTTGTACATGTTACATGATGAGTGCAAATATATTATAAGAATGTATCGTTTAGTCTAGATAGAATTGTAGATACACTTTAAATAGTATCTGAATCATATTTGTGATAAATAAATAAGTTCTACTGTGTTTAAAGCCAGAAAGGGATTCGTGATCCCATGAAAAATTACAAGTAAAACGAAACATGTAACTGTTACCTTAAATCAATCTGCATCCGGTTAGAACCGCAGGATCAGATATGAAATACTGAACTTATTTACACAAAGAAACCACCACAAATGTGGTAGTGCGGGTCACCAGAAGCACGGAGCAAACAATAAGATTGTTAACAAGCTATAAATCAATCATTCGGACATACTAAGCCAGACCGACTACAGTTTAATTCCCTGTTTAAAAAAACAAGAGTCGACAGAAGTACTCAAAAATATCCAGTATGCAGCGTACGCCATGAATCCACCGCTGTGAAGGTAGATGTTCTCACAAACCTTCTGCTCCACAGCAGTAGAGTTTCACTCATCCCTCACATTCCCTGCTGCCACACCCCTAAGTACACCGATAACCTAAAAGCTGCAGGTCTGGAGTGGAGATCAGCCAGCCATGAACCTGTCCTTCTAAAGAAGCCCATTTCTCGTTTGGTCTCCTTTTTTACTCTCTACGTGCCGTTTTAGCACCAGCACAATGAGGAGCTTTACCGTGGAATTCATCTCACACTAATAACCCACTCCAGTGAAGAACGCTCCCTGATCACAGATGACACCTCCAGCTCTCAACCTCCAGCTGAACTTCTCTGTAAAATAACAGCTCGGGTCTGATTAAGTGCGTTTTAAAAAAATGGTTGCAAAATTACCATGTGCTGATTCTGATGAATAAAACGTCAGCTGGACCCTAGCTGGACCCTGCACACATCTGCATGCTCATCTAAACTAAACATCCTAATGTATCTGGACACATGAGCTAAGCTAATTTAGCATTTCTTCACAAACAAAAGCCTTATTGTTGAGTTTGACCACCTTTGCCACAAACTTCTAAACTTTTCTTTCTTTTCACTGTAATTATGTGATCTCAAATTAGACAAATGTATTCCTTGATGTTCATTTATTTATTCTTTTCATTATGATTTTCAATCTCACTCCTGAAATGCTATTTACAAGATTTTCACATATCTGTGGGAGATTTGTCAGTGTTGATAAATAAGCCTCACTCATGATCGAAGACTTAATTTATTTAAGGTATTTAATGTCGCTGAGATCTGGGTTCTGTGACTTCTTGGGTCCATTATTTGCTGTTGTATGGTGTATTGGACCATCACCCATTTACACATCAGCTCAAATGAACTTAAATTCTTCTATTCTTAAATTCTTAAATTAGATTTTTCTGATTGACAGTAGAATGAAGAACCCAAACATTCCCACACTATCAAACTACCTTTACTATATTAAAGGTAATGAAGTATGAAATGCTGTATTTTCTGCCTGCTACACATAAGTGTTGTGATAAAATAATTTATGCAGAAATCCAGATGGAAACATGACCAGTTCAGCTCATAGTTCAGCTTCATATCTCTCATTGCAAAAAGCCAACACGGCAACATGGCATCGGTGTGAAGGTACCACTGAAGTTGAGGTGCAAGTAATATGCTGTCATTAAGGTGACATAATTTTCAAGAAATTCATGAATATTTCAGCAAGATGATGCCAGGCATCATTCTGTATGTGCAATAAACATGCTTTCTTCTTGTTAAACTTGCTTGGCTGTAGACATGCTCAATATAGCCGCTTCTTACTCATTACAGACAGTTCATGTGTTCCATGTGGATTTCAGATATAACCATTTCTTCCAGATCTTTGCAATTGCTGGTTCGATTCCCAGAGCTGAAAGTTCACGACTGAAGTGTTCTTGAGCAAGGCACCTAAACCTCTATCTGCTCTTCGGGCACTGTGGCTAGGGCAGCCCACTGCTCCGAGCACGTGTGCTCACTGCTAACGTTCACTAGTGTGTATGTGTGTGTTTGACTGCACGGAGGACGAATTTCACTGCACAGTGACGAAGAGAATATTCTAAATCCTAAAAACAAGCCTGGCCATAAAGTGAAAAGACATTATCTCACTCTCTACACCACCAAATTATAACCAGGCAGATATTTTAGTCCTATTTTCCATTGATCTTGGTTGTGTGGTGCAGAATCTACAGAGTCAACAGGTTGACTAGTCATTAGTACAGGTAGTAGTTAGGCTGTGCTATAATTAGATTCTGATAAACCTGAATTTCAATGACCAACCCAGGGAACGAACGCAAGAATAAGTAAATTGCTCACCTGTTTGGATTTCTTCCGTCCGTGGGTTCTCTTTTTGCCCGGCATGTCTTTGCATTCACCTCGGAGAGCTGCTTAAGCAAATCTGCACTATCTAGAGGGGGCTTTTCAGTAAACTTGATTGCTCCTCCTGCTTAAAGTATGCACGTTTGAGAAAGGCAGGAATGCCAAAGGCTATGAGCTAACCTGATTAAAATGTAAGAGGGGTGAACAGTTCCAACGTTTTGCTTTTGCTGCAACACACTGGTTATGTAACTCATTTCTTGTGGAGCATAAACTTGTAGTGCAGATCTATCGAAAATAATACTTGTAATTGCATTGGTTTGTGTAGCAGCAGAAAAACTTAGTTTGTTGTGGTATGTTTGACAAGTTAGGTACTTTGCAACACTCTGAGAACAATAGCATGTTTCGCCTGTGGAAACTCTCCACCCTTTTCAATGTTGTAACAAGTCCTGTGGATTGTACTCACTTTTAAACACAAACATCATAACCATACGGTATGTCCATTTATCTAACGCACACAACTCCCACCCAGCCTTAGCCTTAGTAGTGAGGGAGAACTGGAAATGACTCACTAGGTGTGTCACACTTACTCGCCTTCATTCTTTTGTACAATACCACCAAGGGATCAAAAATATTCTGGGTGGTGAATTGCTCAATCTCTAGATTAGCATGAACACATGCATAATGAATGCTGACTAATTCATCGAGTTGTGCAGTAATGCATATACCATTAAAGTTATGTGTTCATGTACACATGTATCATTCAAAATACATACTATATAATGCTTGCAACGTTTAGAAAAGGCCCCACAAACTCAGGTTCATGAAGACAATGCTTTGGCACGGGGGGACCTCAGGGATCTGCACAGCTCTGACCCTGTTCACTATTTTTCTTAAGCTATGTATCAGAGCCCACATTGTCAGTCAGGTCCTTTTGTGCTACATGCTGGTCCTCACAAGGGGCACAAATCCTAATAGACACATGACAATATGTATCTTTTCTAAATAGCTGCAAGGTTTAGCAAGGTTTAGGTTTAGGGTTAGCTCCATATTAATGCCATATAATGATGTACAATATACAACCAAAAGAATATGGACGCCTGTCCGTGAGCAGCTTGGACAAGGACCACAATCCAGCAGTCTCGTAAAACCTTAAAAAACTAAATAAGCCAAAATATCCACGTCACTTAATGCTTGTTTGTTCTTATACAAGGGTTCCCTCTGGTGGCAACAGGTACACCCTTACATTTTGGTAAAACGATTAGGTTCGACCAAGTAGATGAGCAGGTGAGGGTTGAAGGCAGGTACATTGACGTGGTTAAAAGGTTTGGACGATTTAAATCCTAAATTATATCGTTTGGTTCCGATGTGACTGCTAGGACTGAAGTGGAACAAATTTTGGGGGGCTGAATAGATCTACATGAAGCTTTCAAACTTAAAAACTAGGTTTTACCAAAACCTTTCTCCATAAAACTCTTCTTAAAATTATTTTGAAGGTTCAGGAATTTTTGGTCACTGCTACAAAGTTTTCTTTTTTAGTTTCCACATGGCCGTAAAAAATAATTTCGATCTTGTTAAATGACTGTGTAATTTCACACTGTAAAATGTACTGTGTAAATTTACATAAACTGGATTGGCAGTTTAGTTATCGGTTTGTTTATTTGCCAAATGTCCATCATAAATGAATCACGTTTTCACCATGACCAGGATAAAGCGGGTACATGATGTTTTGCATCCATCAGACAGTGATGGTGAGATTTGACATTTTCAGCATTTAG
>JAYDZG010000014.1:2108301-2118385 GCA_034509265.1 Microcambeva bendego
CACCCATGTCATATCTCTCTACTGTCAATACACTTTGCGTACCTGAATATAAAGAACTGAAGAATTAAAGAACCGCCAATTATGCACACAGAGATACGACGAAGGGAAAAAGCTGAATGTTTGCTAATTAACCGTGAACGAGCCTACATTAGCATGATTTTGCTAACTGCCTCCTACACATGGCATAATGTTGGTAAATGAAACTAATATGTTGATTCGATTCTATATTCAATGCTGTGAAATCAGTCTGATTAATTTGAATTGGATTGGATTGATAAGTGCCACAGTCCACAGACATGTTACCAGGTTAATTGGAGACTTTGAGCTGTCCTGTAGGTACCTGTGATGGACTGGTGCCCCATCCAGGGGGTTAGCATGTGCCTTGCGCCCGTCGAAGAGCTGGGATAGGCTCCAGCACCCCTCGCCGACGCTAATTAGGATAAAGGGGTTAAAGACAATTAACTGAACTGATGAACTTCCAGATAAATAATTTCACGAACCAAACCTAGCTCTCCTGTTCTGTGTTCTTCAGACATGGTACGAGGTGCGCGGGTGAGATCGCCATGCAGGCGGACAACAACAAATGTGGAGTCGGAGTGGCTTACAACTCCAAGGTCGGAGGTGAGAGACCAAAATACATTTTACAATACACATAAACGAGCCACATGGGCGCACAAGAATCATGTTCTGGATAACAGATTACAAGTTAAATGTCCGATACTATTCTGATCACTTCTCTGTTTTTTGACCTTGAAGGAATCCGGATGCTGGATGGTATTGTGACCGACGCCATAGAGGCGAGCTCTATAGGCTTTAACCCAGAGCATGTAGACATCTACAGTGCCAGCTGGGGGCCAAACGACGACGGAAAAACAGTAGAGGGACCTGGCAGACTGGCGCAGAAAGCCTTCGAGTACGGCATTCAAAAGGTAAAAGATTATTTTTTATTATCTTATGTACAAATAAAAGTTTGTTTGATTTTTTAATGCCATATTGTCATATCTATGACTTTCACAGCGACTTTTACTTATTTATATTACATATTTGTCTTCAGTTTTTTATTATTAATGAACTTTTAGATTGTTTCTAAATTAACTTGAGTAAAATGTATTTTATTGTACTGGTCGTGTGTAGTTTTTGTCTTTCACTGTGTTTTTGGGCATTCTGTCAGGATGTGTTTTATTGTTATTGGTGTATGGGAGTCAATGCAAAGCGATTTGTTCCTAGTAGTGTGTGTGTTAATCTGGTATGGCCTATTTTACATGTACTGTGTCTCACTCGATCTAATGCAGTTTTCTAGGTGCATTTGTAGTTTATTCCTGATGTTGTGGTAGATCTCGTGTCAGTTTTCGTTGGTTTGAGTAATCCATTGCAAAGTTTAATGTCCATTGGTGATTTTATGTCGAGTTCTTTCTCTTCTTACATCAAATAAATTCAACTAAAACATAAATAAGACAGCGGTGTGGTGAATGTCTCCTCAGGGCCGGGGTGGAAAAGGCTCCATCTTTGTCTGGGCGTCAGGTAACGGGGGTCGTCAGGGGGATAACTGTGACTGTGATGGATATACAGACAGCATTTACACCGTCTCCATCAGCAGTGCCTCGCAGCAGGGCCTCTCACCCTGGTACGCTGAGAAATGCTCGTCCACCCTCGCTACCGCCTACAGCAGCGGCGACTACAGCGACCAGAGAATTGTGAGTTATAAAACCAGCACAATCATTTCATCTACAACTAGTTTACTTAGTAGACTGAGCATAGTTCATGCAAACCTAAATAATACTTATATGGCACAGGCTTTGTAGACTTCACCAAGACCAACGGGGTCTTTATAGATCCGAGTCAGAGGTCAGAGAACAGTGTCAGCCTTTGTACACTTTAGGCTCTAGGCCCAACATTAGCAGCATTGAAGAACCAGGATTCAAACTCATAATGTTTTGATTGATAGTCCAAAGCTTTACCCATTATGCTACCACTGACCCTAGTGATTTATTTAGTTCAATATTAGACTGCATGGGTTGTAAATAATGCAAAACCTTTATGAATCAGGTCATGTTAAAAAATAATAAATAGATCAATCAATTTTAAATGTTATTCTCTGAAGCTTGTTACTACAATCTGGCAACCCTGCATGCGTTAAACCCTTTGTTTCTATTGTTTGTTGCAGACTAGTGCCGACCTTCACAACGAATGCACCGAGACCCACACTGGAACATCTGCATCTGCACCACTAGCAGCTGGCATATTCGCCCTGGCACTAGAACAGAAGTATGTTCATATTTCTAAATGTACTCTAACATCCATAGTGGCAAATCATGTGTAATATGGGAAAACAAAGGCCTAATTTATCCAACATCCATAAACAACTATTCTCAGTCATCACCATAATCAAATGCCACAATGTGTACTGGTTAAAAAGTTACATCTGTATGAGCTCTGGACTCACCAAAAGTAAAGATGCTGAGATGGTCATTTTATTCACTGTCTACAATATAGATAATTTGGGGAATTAATACATTAGTGTTTGACCGCTCAGAGATCTAAATGCACATGTCCTCGTGCCTTCAGTCCTGATCTGACCTGGAGGGACCTGCAGCACTTGGTGGTGTGGACGTCCGAGTATGACCCGCTGGCGAATAACCCCGGCTGGAAGAGGAACGGCGCCGGGCTCATGGTGAACAGCCGCTTTGGATTCGGCTTGCTCAACGCTAAGGCTCTGGTAGATCTGGCAGACCCTGAAGAGTGGAAGCACGTGCCTGAGAAGAAGCAATGCATCGTGCGGGATGACGGCTTCCAGCCCAGGTGAAGAACATTTCACAGCTATTTTTTGTTCTAAAATGTTCATCACTTCAGTTAAAATGCGAATACTTGCATCTCACTGGATGTTTGTTTCAAATAATGTTATAAGCAAGTCCCTACAACAGTCACTTTGTGGCTATAGTATATGGATTTATAGGGATCTTCCTCCTATCTTCCTCTCAGATGCCTCAGAACATTAGATAACATTCTTTGATATTTATGTAGCCATTTCCTTTTATTTGTCTACATTCGTCTACAAGTATCTTATTTTCGTTCTGTTTTAGGTCTCTAAAAGCAGCAGGTGAGATCAGTATTGAGATTCCCACTAAGGCATGTGTGGGCCAGTCCAATGCCATCGTCTCACTGGAGCATGTCCAGATTGAGGCCAGCATCGAGTACACACGAAGAGGAGACCTCCACATCACACTCACCTCTCCATCAGGTAAGTCTTACTCTGCCATATATACACACACAAACAACACTGCTGCATTTAGTGAACACATGTTTTGTCTCTTCAGGTACCACGACAGTGTTACTGGCTGAGAGGGAGAGGGACACGTCATCCAACGGCTTCAGGAACTGGGCCTTCATGTCTGTACACACCTGGGGAGAGAATCCTACAGGAACCTGGATCGTGAAGATCACCGACACTGTAAATACCTACACCTCCCTCCTTTTCTGTATAGAAGTCTGAATGGTGGTCACTGTGTGGTCTAGGTCTAAGGGGTCAATTCTGCAATCATGTTGGTGTAGTATGAAGTCAGATTTTTCTCAATATGAGTCCAAGTGTGGAGAACTGAGTGAAAATTGTTCACTAAATGAATTACATAATTAACTGTGTGATAGCATGTGGAGGGAAATAGCATTATTAATTATAATAAATCGATTAAAGGAATTAGGAAATATTTGGAAACAAAATACCTCACGCTCATGAGTGATAAAAAAAAAAGCAAAACAATAACCAATAATGTCTTTTTCCGATCCCCAGTCGGGGCGAATGGAGAACGAGGGCCAGATATTAAGCTGGAAATTGATCTTGCACGGGACGTCTGAGAAGCCGGAGCACATGAAGAAGCCAAGAGTTTACACCTCCTACAACGCCGTTCAGAATGACCGCAGGGGAGTGGAACACATGGAGGACATGATGGCGGTAAGCATTCGCATTTATGATTCAATCATCATAACAAAATTCATGTTTAGTTAGAAACATTAGACTGATAGCACGGTGGCTCGGTGGGTAGCACTGTCATCTCACGGCAAGAAGGTCCTTGGTTTGATTCCGGTTTAATTCTGTGTGGAGTTTATATGTTCTCCGTGTGTCTGCATGGCTTTCCTCTAGGAGCTCCAGTTTCCTCACACAGTGCAAAGACATAAAATTGTGGTGACTGTGTTTGACCTTTTGTGTTACCCATGATTATCTGTCCTGTCATCAATAGTGATGTAAGGATACATTCTACCCACAATGCAATATGATTCATGATACTGGCTTCATGATACGCTTTTTTCCCTGATTTTTTAAAACAACATGTAATTGAATTGAAGTTTCCTTATAATAAATGTATTGCTCTTAAAGATAACTTAAAACACTGTGTTTTTGATTATATTTTATTTATGTAAATAATTAATGCCTTTTGATTTCTGAAGTAGGTTCAAACAATTGTGGATTAAGCCTAATTTAGCAACTTGGTGAATAACAGTGGCGCCCTCTGCTGTTCAAAGTGAATAATATTAAACATAAATCCCGATTGGAACGATTCATGAAAGGATTCGTGGAGCATCATTACATCTCTAGTCATGAATGTAACCAAAGTGAATAAAACATGACGTTAGAATCCTAATAAATGAATATAAACTTTAATAAATCACACATTGTCTTGTGTTTCCTTTTAGGAGGCTTCACTCCAGCCTAACAAACCTGAGAAGTCTCAACACCCGGCTTCCCTCACTCCTGCCACTGCTCCATTCCCAGAGAAGACGCCTGCTTCGTACCAGGGTGATTTCTCTCCAAACATAGCACTGATCCGCCTCCTCCAGGCAGCTTTTAACAGGCAGACCTCCGCTACCTATCCCCACTCGGTGGCTTCCCTCGACAGAGCGGATTCCAGGAACAGGATCCTTCCACAGAAGCTGTACGAGGCCATGGACTGGCTCAAGAAGGACACCAATCCTAAAAACAACCTATATAACGACTACACCGATGACTTCTACAGAGCTCAGGCTTACCGGCACAGAGACGACCGGGTGATGCAGGCTCTGTTCGACATGCTGGAAGACGAACGCCAGTGAGGGGAGAGGAAGAGGGGGAAGAGAGGAAGGAAGGGGAGTAGATGCGGTGGTTAAACAAAGTCAAGTATCAGGAAACATTAGGGTAGCAAAACAAAGAAAGGGCAGATTAGAAACACGAATGTTTCAGAGCCAGGCACAGGATGAGAAATATTTACAGCTTATTACGTCTGAGACCTGTTGGTGTACTTAATGGTATCTGTGTCAGTTCCATCTACTGTGCTGTGAACTTTCTATTCCGAACAGGTTCTCCTTCATTCAACAAATCACGCACTTGGATATTCTAGGATCTGAATTGCCACATTCGCTTCATTTGGGAGAATTTCGCTTGTTTGTTTCAGAGCATATTTCGGTGAATACGTAGCCCGTGAAGTAACTCAACACTTAGGTATTGAATTAGGGACTTTTATTATAATACTAATGTGAATCCTTTCAGCTGCTCACGTTGCACCACAGAAGATCGTAATTTGCATTATTGATTTGGCAATGCCAGATTCCCTTCCTGAGACAACCTTGCTATTTATCCAGGCTCGGCGGTACTACAATAATATTAACATTCAAACCGGGGAGTTCAGACTCTCTGCACTGGTGTGCAGTGGAAAATCCTGCTGATCCACCTGGGCACCTTTTATTCTAATACTAACAGTAGAATATATTACACTCATATTGGGCTTTTTTATTTGTAGTGTCCGGTTATCTTAGGGTACTTCGTTACAGCCCAGTTACTTCAGAATGGATGCAAACACTAAGTGGCTCTGGTGCCTTATTTGTCCACTTTTAGGTATACAACATACTTTAGTGGGGTCAGATATGTTACTGGCTGCAGGTGTCACATGCTTGACTGGACGCTCCCTGATATTTCTGACCATTTCAACCAGTCTGAAACAAGTTTTAGTAGTATGTATCATACTCGTTGGCAAACTGATGGTTGTTTAAAAACAAGGTAAATGTAAAATGAATTGGCAGCTGTTTCTCACACTGGTAGGAAATGCTTATAAAATGACATTTATGGAAAATTGCATGTCAGTTAGTATTTACTGCACCGACTGATCTGCAGATTAGCTTTTAGAAGGTCAACCACTGAAACGCTTGAACTCCCACATGATGAGAATGTGGCAGCTGCCTATAGCAGGTCGATTTGTGCTTTTGTGTCACGTCCTGTGACCCAACAGTTTCTCTTTCCTGGTCCTTTCCACCTACAGCTGCTCACACTGCTGCTTTCACTCCCTCCTACTTCTGCATGCTTATTCTAAAAAGGATTATGTTGCTTCATGACCATTTTCAGGGCCTCGTTCCTTCAGTTGTTACGATTAATGAGTCTGCATATAAATTAGTCTTTTTTTTTTCATACGAGGAAAACAATCACATGGATGCATATATTGAGAGACGATAAAGTTTATCATAGATATATATATAAAGAGAGAGAGATATAAAAATCTAAATAATTATTTTTATGATATTACTACTTAAATAATAAATCACATTAACAAAAGATGAATAGAATAGTTGCATTTTCCAACTTCATACTTGGTACCACAAACTGTTGCAATGATTTTCTGGTCCTCTGGTTACTAGATAAATGCTATAATGAGTTTATGTGTTTAAAAGTATTGTATAAATGTATACATGATTTAAAATAGATTACATTCGTAGAGTATATTTAAACAGATTATATTTGTTCGGTATTCTGTGAAACATGAATCCAGGGTCCGTAATTGCCTAATTTCGTGGTTTCGGTTGTGAGCTTGAATGGCCTCCAGTTTACCCATTTAAGACCGTTTGAAGGATTTGAAGGTTTGTTGATTGAGGCCCATGCCTTCTTGTCCAGCATTTGACTGGATGGGCATTTTAAAATCTCATGGATCTACTTTCTAAAAGGATTTTGTAGCAAAACTTCAATTTCAGTCCATTTTGCATTTCCTTTTCTATGAGCCTTTTAAACTATTTGCAGAAACAAACTTGCACCAGTTGTGGTATTGAAGACATTTCTGTGGTGCTTTAAATCCTGTTGAAAGCTTCACTGAAAGACTCAGAACCAGTTTCAGTAAATCTTTGTTCATGAAAGGTATAATTACATCTGGATTTGCCACCAGCCTGCTTCAGCTTTAAGTTCCCTGAGGTCCTGTGTGGGTTGCCTGGTTCTTTGATGGATGGTAGTACCACTTTTTCGAGGGAAGAATGTTTACACACTGTAATTTATTCATTTTTTCGGTGTAGTGTTTATATGTGGACTAATTAATCGACGCATCTGTCCAGAGTCGTTTACAAAAGCCAATATAGTTTCGATTATGTATGAATATATTATATGGATTTTAATATCATAATAAACGGTACAGTTACCTTGCAAGCAAACGTTTGGTCTGTCTAAAGCCTCTCTCTGTCTCTCTAACACACACACACACTATTTCACAGAAAAGTGCCTGTTATGTCGTTGTGTCTAAACTATGGTATAACTTCTGGCTTTATAGTGACAAATAAAAACTTATTTTTCAAAGCACTGGCACTGTGAAGCAGCTTTTACTATTAAAAAAGCTCAACGTGCCTCTTGTTTAGTATAGTTTCAGGCTTAGGCTTGCCAAGAGATACAGCGCCATCTTGTGACTAGAAAACGTATGTTGCTGTCCAAGCTAATTGTTGAGGTCTACTAAAAGGTGCATAAAGGCATTAATAGAAGAGAAAAGGCATCGAATTTGAGGAGTTTGGTTTAGCTAGCATTAACAGACTAAACTAATTCACACAAGGTCTTGTGAGAAGCCTTAACCGAAAGAACAGTTCAGGAATGGGATCTCTAACAAGTTCATGCTTACGTGTTCACAAACCTCTGGCCATACATCATGGATCACATATAGCATAACCAGCCCCTCTAAACATGCACACTCCAGACCATTAAACCAAAAGCTCAGAGTGCAGATCTGTATGATGGCCTTCAGATCTCTATTATTTTTACACTACATTCTTCATTCCTGTAGCTTCCCATCTTGATTCGTTTAACATCTGGCTGCAAATGGATCAGATTCCAGAAGGCTGGGGAAAGTGAAACAGAGTGAAGAAAACAACACAGGGAAGAGTGAGAAGAGACTAAAGTTGAAAATAGCAGGACAGACTTAAAACAAACATCGTAAAGTCACGAGAGAGGGGCAAACAAAAAGGGACATGGCACTGTTTCCATACTGCAGACGCCCCTCAGGTCAGTGAGGTCGTTTCTTCCTTATTTACCCTCCCCGTCTCAGACTTTAATGCATGTGCAGTATTGATTTTCCAAAATGCGAAGACAGCATTTTTCGTGGTATGCATTTTCGTCCTATTCTTAGCAAATCTCAGTTCCTTCAAAGCTTATGTCAGCACCCAGAGCTGACATGAAAAGTCATTGTAGGGACAAAAAGTGTAACACCTTATTCAGTTATCTTGCATTGGGTAGAGTCAGCTGTAATTCCGGTGGCAAAATGTTTTAAAACAAAATCATATGCTGTATAAAATTTGGGGTTAACCTTGTGAGGTGAAGGTTCAAGGTGACATGACAACACAGCATCAAATCAAATTCATACACCCACTTAATGGAAACACGTGATGTTTGTTTACTCAAGAGCTCGTGGACCCACAAAGCCATCAGAGTCAGTTGCAATAAATTATATAACATTTTATATATATATATATATATTTTTTTTTTCTTTTTGCAGTATGTTACTGTGGGAACCAGAGGCTGCTCGTTGTGCTCTGTGGGTTTATAACCAGCTTGATCTGTAAGTAAAGAATTAAGTTATTTCTGTTTCTTTTCCTCAAAACGGAAAGGTCCTGGGTTCGACCCCCAGGGGATCTAGGTCCTTTCTGAGCAGAATTTGCATGTTCTCCCCATGTCTGTGTGGGTTTCCTCCAGGTACTCCGGTTTACTCCCACAGTCAAAAGAAATTCCACCAGGTTGATTGGAGACACTGGATTGTCCTGTAGATAACTGTGATGGGCCGGCGCCCCGTTCAGGGTGTTACTGTGTGCCTCGTGCTTGATGAAGACCTGCGATAGGCTCCAGCACCCGTACCCGACCTTGATTAGGATAAGTGGTTTTAAAAAATGAAATCAACTGAAATGTTTCTTTCCTTTGAATGTTGGGACACGATAGCACACAATGGCACAGTAGGGTCCAGGGGACCTGGTTTTGAATTCCCCTAGACCTATTTAGGAGGTAATTCTGTCTGAGCACATTTAGAGGACCATGCATATCCTGTGTCCTCACACAGCGGGTGTGGTTGCAGAACCATCCCTCCCTCAGACACAGTCAGCGGCAGTACAGAGTCTTGGCTACTATTAATTGCGGGAGCTGCTGTGATTAAATCTACCGTTTCCTGATGAAATGTTTATCTGTGTGATCTTGTAAAGCATTAATATTTGTTTCCAATTCTTTTCCAGACTTTTTCTGGAGGACAAGGATCCCTTCTCTTTCCATCCCTTCCATGCACCTGTTGTCAGCAGCGGAGCAAAAGGGATCAGGATTAGAAGATAAAGACTTTCCAGTAATGACTCCCTGGGGTGTTCCTCTGGTGTGGGGAAACAGCAAGCCGGCAGCCTGGCGCAGAGAACAGTTAACCCATCTGGACGCCCGCACTGGCTTGGTGGTCCTTGCGGTGGGGAACTACAATGTCTTCATTCAGCACCTCCTCTCGTCTGCTGAGCTCTACTTCCTTGTGAACTTTTACGTGACTTACTACGTCCTGACCGACAGGCCACAAGATCTGGATCCTCCCCCTAAACTGGGATCCAAAAGGGAGCTGCGGGTCATTCCTGTTGCCGAGATGCCGGGCTGGAACAGGCTCGGCCTGAGACGCATGGCTCTGCTTGCTAGCCTGATCAAAGAGCAGATCAACCTGGAGATGGATTACGTCTACTGCATCGATGTCGATCAGGTGTTCACCAATCCTGTGGGGACGGAGATCCTGGGCAAGCTGACAGCCACACTCCATCCGGAGTTTTATGGGAAGCCTCGTCACACTTATCCCTACGAGATGAACCCAGA
>JAYDZG010000014.1:2120682-2132233 GCA_034509265.1 Microcambeva bendego
TAGTGATCTTCTGAACATCGGACAGCAGGTGAAGCGGTACATGCATCCCATATAGTCAACACACTTTAGACAACTTTTATCCCCTCTGGGCTTCCGAACTGGATAAAAGCAGGAATATCATAAACATGGTGATCTATAATTCTACGAGCATTTCTTTAAGGAAACTTAAATTGTATCTGCTAAATCAAAAGATGCAGTTTATTTCAAATCAAGACAGTTTTTCCTCCTTTGGCAAATCATTCCAACAGCTTTTGTAAACAAAGTTTCCCTTAAACTTTAAGCATCTTAAGGTATTAAACGTCTTAAGGTATTAAACTCATGAAAATAAATGCCGTATCGATCACTTCAGTCGCGATTTCCAATCACTTGCTTCAAAAAGTAAATCTGGGAAGTTCCTTCCTTCGGTATTAAAACAAAGAAGAAAAAAAAAAAAAAGAGAGAGGAAAAAACCCCAAAATAAAACAGCTGGTTATTCATAAATCATAAATAATTCTATTTTGAAACTTCTGGAATAATTAACACATTTGAAATTGTAATACAGACTTCGGTTTCTCTCTCTTTAATCCTTTCAGATCCCCAGATCGTTCATGTCCGATCCAACAAAGCTTTTAAATCTGAGGGGTATTCGATTACAGGTCATATAATGTTATAAATCCTTTTCACATCTAGCCTGGCTGCCTCACAAAGTAAAAGCAGAAGACTATCTGTATGCCTTCATAAGCGAAATGATCATCATCGACCCCCTCTGTGAAACCAAATCTGGGTCTAAAAGGGTTAACGGCACCTCGCGTGTCTAAAGGCGCTGTGGAGAGAACACTAGCCGTCCTTATCTCTCAAATTAAGAACATGTAACACGAGCCAGTTTGATCACGAGTGCTCTGGCGTAAAGACTATAGCAGCTTTTTTTTTTTTGGTTTTCCATTTATACATTTTTTTTTTTACTTTATCGTCTCCGTCAGCTCAACCCATCGCCCTGCCCGTCCACACCTAGCATTCACACTCATTCACACACTATTCTCAATTAGCCTCACACACTCGTACATCTGGCAAACACGAGCCCTCGCTAAAGCGCCGTTCGGCCCCTCGCACATGAAAGCATGCAGCATCGCCTCAGCCGATCGCCCCCGGCCCTCTGGAGACCCTCGGACTCAGTGTTGTCGCGTGTAAACGAACACATTAAGGCACCATTTGCACAGTAAGCAACAATACTGAAGGCAGGGTCCTGGGAGGAAAGGAATCTTATGGCTGCTGGCTCCTCACATCTGGTTCAATGTAACCCTCTTTTTTTTCTTTTTAATTTTTTTAAATACGCACCGGCTCAGCCGCCCCGTGCAAAAGGCTTCAAGAGGTCGAACAGATTTAGTTTATTTAAGGCCCCCGGCGTTGCATCACATCCAAGGAAAGATCATCTACAGACTCATTCTTACTCCTTCCATTCAAAATAAATAGATCTTCCATTTTCCTTTTAAATACAAGTAGCTATATATAGTATTTTCTTTGTACTGATACATTTTTAATTCTTAAGTCGTTTTTTTTTCTTTTTTTTTTCTTAAAGTTCAAAAGTAAGCAAGTGTTATTCCTCTGGACGTGCGTGACATCACTAGCGCGAAGAGAAGTCTCTTCTCAAACAAGAAGGCAGTGGTCACAGGGAATAACATCTCAAAAAAGACAAGAAAATAAAGTAATATAAAGAAACAGAGGGCGAGTGAAACTGAAATGTTGACTGCTTAAGTATGGGATGTGTAAGGAGAATTAAAAGTAATCCAGGCAGTTTGATCCCTGGCTCCCACTGACAGTGGTGATTAGTCTGTGACGTGGCGGGCTGCTGGACTCCGGCCGGCTAAAGCCAGGACTGCGCCCTCCGCTGGTCGAAGTCGGCGATGAGCCTCTTGATGTGAGCCAGCTTGTTGTGCAGGTACTCGCAGCGCTGCCGCTCATCGTGGTAGTTCGGGTTGTGCTGTGATCAGACAGACGGGTTCACGATTATTATACGAACGTTCTTGTTACACAAGAAGACCAAAAATGACAAAGTATAAATAAATAAATGCATATATAAATAAAACGTATAAAAATAATTTTAAAAAAAAATGTTTTAAGTGTGCCGTTTTTCATGACAAAATATATGATTTATTTATACATGCATTTATTTATTTATTTATGTCATTTTTGCTCCTCTTTAGTTTTTCACATTGGTTTGGTGTTCGGTCTAAACTCACTTGCTTCACATTCTTGTATTCCTGAAGGACCTCTTCATGCGCCGCCTAAAACAATAAATCAATCATTTTAGTTTTCTAAACACCATGTTTACACAGTGGTCACTCTCATGGCAATGCAGGTACTTGGTTTATGTAAGTTTTATTTCACAAGATTCATCAGTTCATGTTTCATTCATGTCAAAGTCATGGACAATTCGGTATCTGCTAACTTTTATATTTTATTATTATGATATTTAGGTCACTGTGTCCAGAATTTGATTTGTATGTAAATATTTGGCAGGCTGAGCCCCAATCAAGAGCAGGATTCTCCATTTTGCTGTTTTTAAGTTTTGAACTGAGGAGCCGGAGAGCCAATCAAGAGCCGCCTATTATAAAACAAAGAAAAATCCTCATTAGTTCGCTGTGTAAACTTGTTTAGTTCTCAGAAATGTATTAAAATAAGTAAAAACAGGTCTGCAGATGTCATTATTAAAGTTTGATAACCCGGGTGCACTCATGACCCTCCAAGAAGAGTGAAAGCCACCGTACTTCACAGAAGGCTAATCATGAGACCAATCTTTGAAGTCATGGCATGACACCCAAGACTGATGGAACAAGATTACAAGACTCGCTCGACAAGTCTCGGTCCTGCGGCGGACGTACCAGCATGCAACAGGATTCTGTGCATCGATAAACATGCCAGCTTTAGACGTTTCCTGTAAGTGTACATTAGAGATGGCCCATTAACAGGGGGATGAAATATTCAGATGTGTCATGTCGGGGCACACTGGCCACAAAAGACCCACACGGACCGGATTATATTCAATATTATTATACTTAATAATAAAATCTGCCCATGAGGGAACATAAACACTGCTAGCCATGTGAGACATCAGATATCAGTGAGTAATAACCAACATATGAACCTTATACAATAAAAAAGAAAGAAATAAAGAAAAGGACAAGATAAAAAATATATTATGTTTGGATTTGGAGAGTGAAATGACAAAACTAATGTATTATAATAACCATTGAAATAAATGAAAGACTAACAAAGTGGAAAAAATACACACACACGACCACTTCAACATCACTTTACAATTTTTAAGTGTGTTTGACTAAAATGAGCAGCGTTGCTTTATTCTATTCAAATTCCTGTTCTAGTTCATAGAAAATTAAGAGACCACTTCAAATTTGTCAGTTTATTTTAGTTTATTTATTTTATTATTTATTTTGTCGCTTTGTGGTTTTCAAAACCAAAAAAAATCCTAGTTTATAGAATAAAACAGCACTTCTCATTTTAGTCAAACACAGACTTAGAAATTGTAAATAAAAAAATAAAAAAACTGATAAGACTATATATGCCCAAAGCCTTATTGCATCTTGGTGCTGTTTCCACCCATATAGTACAGCCACAATCTAACCGAGCCCTCATATAAAAAAAAACCCCGTATAAAAAAAAAAAAAAGTTTAAAATGTGTAAACCTGTTAAAAAAACAAAACCCGGACCTGAAACTCTTTGCTCCCGGGAAGCAGACGTCTGCACCGCGCGTCTAGAAGCGTGAAGCGACGCGTGATGCTCTCCACCCGGGCGTGAAGGGAGCGGTACTCATCGTACTCGCCGTTGAAGTCGTCCTTGTAGCGCTGCCGCTGATCCATCGACACGACCGGGGTGTACATACTGCAGAGGGTAAATAAAACCAGACTTAAAACCCAAAGGAAGTGTAGGCGTGTAGTGATGGAGATCAGAGGTCTCGGCTAAATAAAATAAGGATCAGAGACTCACGCGATGTAGTCGGGGATCACCGGGGTCGACAGTTCGGTGACCTCGGGTTTGCTTGTTCGTTCTATTAAAAGGAAAACGTGTAGTCAGCATCACACTCATCTTCAGGAACGTCGTTCATGCATTTTGTATTAATTCTGTTATTTTGTTCTATGAAGCATAAACTGACATAAAAAAATTAATAAAGCCTGTCAAACGGGGGCAAATACTTATTTACAACACAAACCATGTTCCTTACATTTACATGTTCAGTATTATTCAGACGCCTAATTAATTATCCAAAGCGACTTACATTACAGGTACAGAATACAGTCTGAGCAATGACGGTTAAGGGCCTCGCTCAAGGGCCCGACGGCAGCAACCTGGCAGTGTTGAGGTTAGACCTTCGGATTACTAGTCATGTACCCAAGCCGGTAAGCTACATCTGGCCTGTTTTTCCTTCTTATTCCAGCTGTTACCGCCGGGTGTCGCCACAGCGGATCGTGATCCTTATCTTCGATTTGGAATGGTTCCCAGCCCCCCCTAGTTATCCAGGCTTGAAACAGACACTAGGAACCTATGGGACAATTCAGTGAGGAAACCCCGGCGGACAAACATCCCACAGAAAGGACCCGGACCGGCCCATCCGGGGTTCGAACGCAGGACCTGTGAGGAGACTGTGCTACCCACCGAGCCGCCGCACCCAGCATCAAGAGTAAATCATTGGAGAAGAAAATGAATTGTTGAATTATAAATAAAACCAAATGGAGGCTGTACACAGGTCTTCCCACCTACGCCCTCGCTCACCTTCTTTGTGTGATTCTCTGTCGGATGCCGGGCTGTTCACTTTGGCTGGTAGATGGAGCTCCTCCGGTTCGGAGCGATGTCTCTTTTTGGGCCTCTCGTCCTCCCCGGCCTCCCGGTGTCGCCCCTTGTCCTTGTCCTCTCTCCTCGGGCGCTCCTTGTCTTTGTGCTTCTTGGACTTCTTCTTGGGCTTTTTGCCAGCGCCGGCCGCCGGGGACATGGCCGAGGGGGGCAGGAAGGTGGAGCCGGGGGTGAGGGCGCTGGGAGAGTAGCGTTCCGTCTCCTCGCCGCACGTGGAGCTCTGGTCGACGGGGAGGTCCTGGGTGCCACGGCCCTCCGGCGTGCTGGGCGAGTTGGAGTTGGAGCCCGAGGAGGGGTGAGACACCGGGGGTTGGGACGAGGCACCCGGGCAGGCGGCGCTCACCGGAGGGGCGGGGCGCTTCTCCGTCTCGGAAGGGGTCCGGCGATCGGAGGTCGGCGGCGGCCCTCGGTTGCTGAGGTGAGAGATGCGGGGTTTCTTGGACATCAGGGGGTCGATAAAGTCGCCCTCAGGCTGACGTTTCTGAACGAGAGGACAGAAGCAGAAACTCAAGATGTCAAGAAACTGTGGAATAAGTACCAAAAAGTGTCAGGGTTTGTTGCCTAGACAACTAAATAAGAGAAAATATTAGGAACAGGCTGAACCTACGAGATTTACTCATTTACAAAACATTTGTTGCAGGGACCGCCAATTATGCCAGTAGATGGCACCAAATCGGTAGAAATTCCGAGTTTCAAACAGAGGAGAGCAGAATCTCTGTGCTGGTGTGATAGTTTTTAATTTCTACTAAAGCAGAACGACCACTAATTCAGCAAACACGTGTGTACATCCAATAAAACAAAATGGAGAAATATACAAAAATGGAGAAACACTGACTGATTGTTCTCCATGGATGCTGGGAAAGACTACACACATCCTGCCGGCCTAAACATAAAGACTGGGGATGGCTCAGTGGTTAAGGTACTGGGCCTGTAATCTGGACATTAATGAAAATGTGAAGACTGCGTACCTGTGGTGACGTCGGCTCCTTGGGAGAACTGATGGAGGACAGCGAGTCTGCAGGCAGGCCCAGTTTACTGCAAGAAATATGGAGCGGTTTAAACAGAACCAAACAAACGGACCGAGAGGCGGCCTGGTGTCTGAGGGATTTAAATCACATTTACCGGGTGAGTATGCGGTCGACTTGGACCCGATCATCCTCTGTGTAACCGGGCCAGTCCCTCTGAACCTCACGGTAAATAAAGTCTTTCAATGAGTACGAGTTATCTTTTGGGTTCAGATTGGCACCCTGAAAAAAGATAAGTAGATATATTTACACACACACACACACACACACACACACACACACACACACACACACACACACACACACACACACGTCTGTGCTTTATTCTTCCACTGTGGATTCTGAAGTAGAATGGCCGTCCCCTTTTAAGCATGGGCTTTTCCTTCATCACAAGAGGGCTCCACTTTCCTCCTGCCTGTACGTTTGTGGCTTGTGACCATCATGAAATACTTTTAAAGGTCAGCAGTGTCATTTTAAAAAAAAAGCTTTACAGGAGAGCCTGTAATTACTATAGCAAAGCACCACGCCCATCTATCCACTCACTCACACATACAGGTGTGATTTAGAGCAGAAACTACACCCGTGGATCCTTTCTGCCGCTCCTGTTAGGGGGTTTTGGCCCTTGGTTCTTACATTTTCGGCATTTAGCGGACGTGCTTATACAAAGCGTCTTATAGAAGAGCTTCCATAGTAAACAACAGTTCAAAATTATTTTATTTTTTTTAATAATAAAGAAAACGTAAGGTTGCCAGGTTAAGTGCTTGGTATTGAGGCGAATTTTTATTTTTATTTTTTAAATACAGCAAGAGACTCAGAAGTTCATACAGATAAGTGAACGTCGTTCCACCACTAGGGGGAGATACAGAGAAGCTGCTGTGGCGTTTTTTCCAGACACAACCCTCTCTAATTATTCAGGCCGGCACTATAGTGCTCTGGTTTGTGCATCCTAGTGGCTAGGGTCGCGTCCAGCCGACCAGCGTGAATGCCACGTGTCGAATCGGGGAGTTCAGACTCTCGGCGCTGGCATGCTAGCAGAAAATCTTGCCGCTCTACCCCGGTGCTGAGCTACGAGTACACCTGCGGGGACATTTTTAAACCTGGAGAAGAGCCACACAGACACTGAGTCCACGCGACAGTTCGTTCTAACTTGTAATAAAGTGCATTTCTCAAAGTGTCCACTAGTCAGAGACAAAACCCAAACGATGGAACAGTGGCCAGATATCATGTCGATCACGGGGACCGACGACTCGGGGACCCCAGATATAATCCTGCAAGATTCGAAACCTTGAATGCAAAACTAAACATAACTTGTATCCTGTTAGGTCCCGGTTTCATGGTTTCAGGTCGGTATGAAAGTGCTCGAGCGACTTCCTGAGAAACGGCTAGCAAACACACGCTGACGTTTTTATCGAACGCACCGAGACCAGAACTGAACACATGCTAGTCAGTAGACTGTGACTTGCAATGTCTAAAGTTACACCGAGAGAATCCGTAGCCTGGCCTGGCAGCGGGGCGGATATATGAACCGCCCTGATCGGTTTAGGTCAGTGAGAAAAGTTCACGGCACAGAAAACACTTCGTATTGTGCAGATCCGAGGCTAATTTTAGAATAAGAATATTTAGTTATAAGAATATAGAAGTTATAAGAACACCACATCCTCACTGAACAGCTTATTAGGAACAATGTTCCGGTACGAACAATGTTCCTACCATGTGAAGTAATATTTATTTATTTTTAGATTAATATTCACAGCAGGAAAGGTAGCAATGCTCATATTCCATGTTTTTTTTTATTGATTTACAGCCCTTAGTTTCACTCTTTTAGTCCAACGGGTCACTTAAAGATTCAGTAAGTCTTTGGTATTGCAACAGATTATTAGAAAGTAATAAAAAGGAGGCCAATATTTATATAAATATTATATTTGCTGGCTGGCCCACATCTGGGATTTTGATCAGAGGTTTGCTTGGTACAAGAAGGTCGAAGTTTACGACTAGAAGAGGGTAAGTGATGTGGGGGTGTTTTTTCTGCTGACCAGGTTGACTGGCATCACAAATCCACAAAAATACCAAAGCGTTAGTATTTATTTATGTACATGATCTACACCACGTGTGATCCGAAAGGTCCATCGCGATCTGCCAGTAGATCCCAGTTCATTCTGAGAATTCAACAAGACTGACTGGAAATGTAGCCCAGTGTTTTTATCATTTGCGGTCTGTCTCCACCTAGTGGACAGTCTGAGAAGTGCACTTTATTACAGGTTAGAGCGAACTGGCGTGTATACCGGGATGTTTTCACACCCAGAGATAAACACACACATGGTTAACCCACGAAGCTGAAAATCAACACAGAATCTGAAGCGCATTTAACAAAGCTACAGCTTTATAAATATATGTATATATATTTATATATATATTTTTTTTTATTAGACCGTGATGTCTTCTTACACATCCTTAACTGAAGGAACGGTAGATTTCTTTAGATCAGCGGCCCTCAACCCACAATTTTGACCGACAGCGGAGGATTTAATTAACCTGCTCCCAAATGATGTAAAATGACCTTTTAAAATCGCGGCAATGAGACACTGCTGCCACCTAGGGGTGAAACGAAGGAATAAAACCAGAAATACAAGCCGTGAAATCTGAGGACTTCATGGTCTTCAATTCGGCTAGATTAATTACGTAACTTATTCATTTATTTGTTCAACGCCATGTTTACACAGAGGTCCTTCTCATGGCAGGACAGGTACTTGGTTTCTGTAAGTTTTATTTATTTATGTTCTTATTTATATGCAGTCTTTGTCCATTTATTCCAGATAAATGTTAGTCTCCGTTCTGGTTTAATTAAAAATTTGCACCCTCTGTGTTATATTTCGTACACGTTGTTGAAAGATTAAAAGTTTGTCTCGGGGGTCTTTGGTATTGAAATAGATTTCCTTTCCTGTAAGAGCTCAGGATCAGTTAGCACCTTTCATTTTGATGATGAATGTCACACCCCTTTGTGGTGAAACTTTTTATTGTGGCTTCAGACGACGGTGAGCAAAAACGATGGCTTGGGGAAATGAGTGGAATATTCTGGATTTAAATCCTAACAAGATCTACAACTACTGAGGTTCTTCTATTGATCTTCATAGTATTTCACAGCACCATCAGAGCACCACCATAAAAAAAACACATATTACGTAACAAAGTCACCATCTAATCTCAAACGCAAAAACATCTACACACACACACACACACACACGCCAGCCTGTCCTGAGGCAGCAAGACGAATCGATAGAGTTGCTTCTTGCTTTCCGCAGCGGTGAGGGCAGAGTCTCAAATTCCCTCAGCCCTACTCTCATGTCTAAACAAGGAGAGGGACTTGACCAGTCGCTCCATCTATACACGGCCCTCGGGTGGCGCCGCAGAGCCTTCTGCGTGCTCGAAACCACCAGGAGGAAGTGAGAAGGCCACTGGGCTAGATTTTCCCTCAAGCGATCACCGGATTCCTCAGAAGTCAATGTAAATCAAATTCGTTGGCAGTGCGACACACTAGCATGCGAGCTTTATCTCGGAGAGCGACGTGGAAGGTCCGGTTCATGGTTTAACGTATGGTCACGGCCTACAGGAGATCTGGAACCGGCAGGAGGCTTTTCTTACCTCAGCAGAGTACAAAGTTCTTCAGGTTTATACTGCACAACTATAAATCTATTCTGTTGTTCTGTCTATAATCGAGATCATATCACCCACCACCACCGGCAATTTCCATCCCCCTCTACTGCATTACGCTCATTTTTCACCAACACGAGGAGAGTTCATATGCAGATCAGCTTTGTGCACCCCGATCAACAATTTTCCTCGACTCAACAGCCAGCAGAGGTCAAAACTCAATCAGTTATGAGGAACCCCGGTATGGCTTCCCACCCGTGTGAACCCCCGCTTTGAAACGATTCTAGCTCGCTTAACTGCACCACCTAAGCAAGCAAGATTTATAATATATAAAATATATACACACACAGGTGTACGGCACAAAATTATTTCGTGGCATTTCTCTGCTTGCTTGGACCCTGGGGTATATGGCAGAGATGAGATTTGAACTCAACCCTTCAGAGGACAGTCTGAAGCTCTCCCACTAGGCTAGCACTGAATCTTATTTGCTTAACTTAAGAAGCCTTGATTATGTGTAATAACGATATTGGGATTTATTTCTTCAGTTCATTGTCTTTAACCCCTTATCCTAATCAGGGTCGGGAGGGGTGCTGGAGAGCCTCTCAGCTATTCAACGGGCGCACTCTAAATAGGACTGTCTGTTTCCTACCTCGATGCACTGCTTAATCCAGAAGTGATTGGCCATGGCTTCCCAGTTCTGAGAGCAGCAGATATAGAGGAGCCTCTCGTAGACCCGCCGCTTCATGGAGGAATCGAACACCTCACAGAACTTCGCTCGGATCAGAGGCTGGGCACAGCGCAACCCTGAAAGGAAGGCCGGCTCCAGCTTCGATGTGATGTCACTTCCCGACAGGCTTTCGTCCCTGAGAAACAATAAGCAGGTCAAGGGTTTGAAGAGCTGACTCAATAAGCACCAATAAGAGGCAGCCGTGGCCTGGTGGTTAGAGATCTGGGTTTGTGATCAGAGCAGACAGGTCATTTCTGAAGTGTCCTTGAGCAAGGCACCCGACCCCTAACTGATAGGTGGTTAGGAGCTCCTTAGTACTCTGCCTTGTTTAAAGTGCACCTGTCAATCAATTACAAACTTCAGTTGGTTTCTGCTAGTGCTGCATATTTGTAGGTACAAAAACAAATAAGTGTCATTGTTCTATATACCGAATTCCAGTGGCACATCTTAGGAAACCTTTTTTTATTGTATCTATGCATTTTATGGCGCATTCAATGCTTCCCGATTGACGAGAACAAACCTAAGCCACGTCCCCTCGTAGGGATGTAATGATTCAGAAAGAATTGTTATGAATCGGTTCATTTAGGGAATCGGTTTATATCGATGTTTCTTTTAAGACGAATTGACTTTCACTTTAACCCCTTTCCGCAGGCCCCCTAGTGGCCATTCCGCCGGCGGAATGGAAATCGTCTCGGCGGACATTTTTAATAATTGTAAACAAATAAATATTTTTTTCCCGGTGAAACCGCTCTGATTTGAAGGAGGACAGATGTGGCTAAGTGTGTGTGTTGTGGTGTGTGTGTGTGTGCAGGCACGCAGGGGGAGGGAGAGTAGAAGGGGGAGTGGTGACACATCCTGCTGCTGAAGTGTTTAGGAGCAGATCATACAAACATCCCTACAGAGACAAAACTACAGACTTAACTTTAACTTTTATCATTTTAAAAAATCATATACACCTGCAACATTTACCAAATGTAGTTTAAACCCGTTTAAAACTGTTTTATATATGTTTACTAGCTTACTCACCCAAAATGAAGAAAAACTTTTTTTCACTGGAGTATTTTGATCCTGAACATCCCATCGAAATTTAACCCATCAGGGTTATGAAATAAAAACTAATATACAGTTTTCCATTTAGCCACAGATGTCTTCTTCAAAATCCATCAGAGTTTTTTTAATCCACTCGCTTTGTTTTTTTATGAATTAGGAGAGAGTGAGAGGACCTCTATGTGGAAAAACCGCTCAGACGCAACGGAGCGTCAATTAAACTCCGCGTAAATTCTAATTGGTCCGTTTGCTGTGATTGACA
>JAYDZG010000014.1:2143815-2155025 GCA_034509265.1 Microcambeva bendego
CTTGTTTGGGTGTTTCAAGGATGTCCAAGTCAAGGGTGAGTAAAAAGTTAGTAAAAAAAACTACAGACTTGTGCAAACAAGAGGAAGCACTGAGTATTCCAAAGCATACAGCTGGAAGGATATTTTGCAAGTTAAAGGAACACTGGCTACTACGTGGACATGGCAGAAGGAGGACAAACGGCTGCCATGATGTAATTGAGAAGGCAGGTCATCAAAAACCCTCAAGTGTGCAAAAGACCTGCAGCAAGTCTGCTTCAATATGCTCGAAACCATATACATATGGGAGCAGGGTAAGGTTTCTTAAGAAATATGCCAGAAGCTGGTGTATGTGAAGGATTTTGAATGTGAAGGGAGAATTAGGATCACCCCATGACACACACCAATTAATTTAACATCAGGGCTCCAATGCCTGTAAGAACATTGGTTTAAGTAAAAATGATTCTTCCTCAGGTTGTCTTCAGTGCAAGTTCAGGCTGAATGAAGGCCTGCTGCTGTATGTGGCTCTTAGTCAAACACTGCCAAGTAAGCACTTTTATAAAAGTCACACAATGCGGCCGTTGAGGCCATGAAGAGATTTTCTCTTCCACAATAATGTCCACTCATTGTACTGATGAGGCTATTGAACGGACGGAAACGTAGAGAAGCGCCGACAACTTTTACTATAATTACACAGAGCTGGTGACATGTTCACGCACTACTCAAGCGAAATAGCAAGTCAACTGACCCGCAATATGTTTACTGAGAAATCTAATATGGCCTCCTACAGAACTTACAACCAGTAACGTTTTAAAACATTTACAACGAATGCTTATTTCCGATAGGATAGATAGATATTTTTTTAATAATAACAGACAGGCCTGGAGTCAGATAAAAGTTTTAATCCCAGAATCATACATACACAAACCCACATCTAAATGATCAATTATAACAAAGCTTATTGTCATAATTTCTTGTATTATTTTGATACTCCAATATTGGTCATAGTTAGTTTTTAAGAGTTGGACTTAATGTTAAATACAAACCCTTAACTGTAATCATGAACATATAAGCAACCTAAACACAACTAAACCATGAAAATGTTCCAAATATTAAAATACATTACCCTAGCTTTAGCTAGCTGAGCTCTGCTTTGTGTAGAAAGCTGTCTAAAACAGTGCGTTAACTAAAATGATTTAAACCTTATATGTTGCACTTATGTAGTTTGTACAATTTAGACTTAATTTGTAAACTAGTACATCACTAAATAAACGTTAAGCCAAACTAACAGCCACTAATGTCGCTCAATACGTGGTTAAAGACGTGTTAGTATATCACTGCGGTGTCTCGTCAGTAAACACGTCGATGACCTGGATAAATAAACATTACAAAATAAAGTATCTCTATTAATAATATACAGATAAACAGTGTGTTGTCTGTGAACAATGAGAGAAAATGTGTTTTAAACTTAATAGTTTGAACCGTTTTGTGAACGCTAAGGTTAATAAGCTCAACTATAAAAAAAAATATCAAAGTAGGCCTGCTTAACCAGTCCACTAAGTTACAAATAAGGAGCTATATTTAATTTACAATTCGTTTACACCTTATTAAATGTACATTAGTCGTGATGGGTAATTGTGGAGTAATAATTTGGGCTTCGAACTGATCTCGGTTTCAACCTAGTAGCTAGCTTAGTAAATAACTAGCTAGCTTACTAATCAGTAGGCCAGAATTTAAACCCCTTTTTTCTAAAGCGCACCGTCAGTTAGTTTTAAAGTGTTTTGGACTTATTATGAATCTGCTTTCTGAAAATAAATAACTTACACAGCCGTTAGAAAAGCCATGCTAGAATTATACATATAAGAATGGGCACTATTATGCTAATTCGTAGCAAGCCCGTGGCTAAGACAGGAAGGTTAAGTTAACCATGGTAAAATAATTATGGTTAGCAAATTGGTCGATTCGCAATGGAACGGGACGATTTAAAAACAAGAAGTTCGTGTGAAAATGTAAATAAATTTTCGCATACATGACATATTTAAATAGCTACTCGGGCTTAGCTATATTTGGAGAACTTTTCTGGCCGTATGTCAATCCGCTCGTTTGTACACGAAGTGCACTAACGAGGGGGCATAGGGTTATTTTTAACCCGTTTCTAGTGCACTTGCTTAGAGAAGACATAGATCGGATTCAATCCACTGGTTTATTAATTAACCGGACTACTAACAGTATGTCAAAATAGTAAGAGACGAGGCGAGTGCACTTAATTTACCTAACAATTTGTTTATAACTGTAGTAGAACTGTGCACGAAAGACAAACGCACTTAGCTTAGCTTGCAATAACCTTATTGTATTAGTCAACGATAAAAAAAAACATTCACTTTTAATAGAAAATGTCCATTAAAACTACGTATTGTTTTCTCATCTTTTTCAGAGCATTAGTATTCGGACAGGTTGGTTTTTTCTTCATCTTGGCGAACACCAGCTTGTGAAAAGACAATCTAATCTGCTACCTGCTAGCCGTAATAGTAGCAACATGTAATGTAAAATGTCGAATTTCAAAGTTTTAATCATTCTGATAAAGTTGTCAGCAGAAATTAGACACGATCCAGACTTCACACATCGATCTAAATGGTAAAAGTTAAAAATCACAAGATGACTAAAGTTACTTGTGCGTATTGTTAACGATCATGGTAATTAAACAAACCAAAAACAGCTGCTTTCTGCATTCGCTCTATAAATAAGTCCAACCTGGATGTGTGTGAGTCAATTAAACGTGAAAAGGAATGAAATAAAACTACAGATCATTTATCCTAACACGTTATAAGCCAACCAGGCATCTAATATTAGGATTGCAGAGCTGGCACAGACCGGAATTCAGCTGACTCAAGCTCCACTTTTCAAAGCAACACATCCATCATTTTAACCCACGATCAAAACCATAAACGCTAAAAAAAAAACAACACCACGAATTACGTGTCATCATTTTAGACGAATATTCACGCCGTAGACATCCAAGCCAGCTTTTCTTTTTCAGGCCAACAAACTGTGCGTGGCACGGCGGACTCCCCCCAGCACAGTCGACGTGATCGGGGTAAAAAAAATGTCTGAAGCGCAGACTGACCTTACAGTTCTGGTAGCTCTCCAGAGCTCGGATGGCTGTCTCGGTGAGTTTAACGTGTAACACGGTTATCGTTTCGGCAGTTCGGCCGCAGTTCAGTCCATATCTCCGATCCTCGGAGAGAGCGGCCATCTTTACCAGGCTGCCACCATCGTCCCTCTGACGTAGCGCTCGGATATCAGCCTGCAGCGCTCGGCCTGGAGGAGGAGCTGCTCCTCTGATCAGGGGGTCACTTATTTACCCCCTCTATTCCCGATACGCCTCCTTTCGGCTGCTTCCGTTAGGGGTCGCCACCGCAGATCGCGAATCGCAGTATCGACTTTTGCATGATGCTGTTTTTAACGCCGGATGCCCTTCCTGACACAACCCTCAAGGGCCAACCGTAGCGTAGTCGTTAAGGTACTGGACTAGTGATACGGTGGCCGGAAGTCCAAACCTCACCGCTGTTAGGTTGATGGTGTTGAGCCATTGACCCTCATTGCTCAGACTGTCTACTGTAACTGTACCTGTAAATCGCTTTGGATAAAGGCGTCTGCTAAATGCTGAAAATGTAACCCCTCCCTATTTATCCTGGCTTCGGCCCGGACCTACGGTGTTTTATGCATCTTAGTGGCTAAGTACCTGTAAGACAATCCAGTGTCTTCAGTTAACCTGGGGGCATGTTTTTGGACATGGGGAGAACATGCTGCCCAATTAGCCACCATGTCGCCCCATACTCTCCGTATCCTAGTGGTTACGATATTGGACTAGTTATCTGAATGATGTCGGTTCAAGACCCACCACTGCCAAATTGCCTCCACTGGGCCCTTGAGCGAGGCCCTTAACCCTAAATTGTACAATGTAACTGTAATGTAAGTCGCTTTGCGTCTGCAAAATGCTGAAAAAGTACAGTACGACAAAATCTAGTTTTCTGCATATCCTAGTTTGTTTGGAAGTTGGTACGGCGCCCCTGGAGCAAGCAGCGGGATTAAGGGCCTTGCTTAGGAGTCCAACAGGGGTGGAATAGCAGAGCCAGGATTTGAACCAAATCGAATAACCTTTACATTGATTGCCCAAAGCTCTACCCACCAAGCTACCACTGTAAATCGGATGCCTGCAAAGTACAAAGTTGGGACATGTTGGGGCACGTTTACTACTGTGCTATATTCTCTCTATATATTTTTAAGACTTTGGCTGCCTAACCCTCCCTTTCATGATATGCCACATATTTTCCATACAAGACAGAGTACACGCACTCTCCGCCTATGAAGCTACACTGCTTTGTGTATAAAATAAGCCTGCCATTGTCTTGCAAATTACCACAGACTTCCTGGGACAAGATGTTGCCTTAATGGCAGTATGTGTCTCTCTAAAACAACAACATAATAATAATAATATGTTTGCATCTTTTGCTCATAATAGATGGAACAGAGGTAGCCTAGTGGGTGCAGCTTTGAGCTTTGGATTGTAAGGTCGAGAGTTTGAATCCCAGCTCTGCCATGCTGCCACTTCAACGCCCTTAAGGCTTTCAGCTCCTGGAGTGCCATTCAATGGCGCTCTGACCCCAGACCAAGCAAACTAGGATATATATATATAAAAAAAGAATGTCATTGTAATGTACTTGTGTATTTGACAAAACACAGGAATTCTTTTTTTCCCAGAATGGTCCTCTTCATCTTTCTAACATCAGTTAAAACACATCACTTACTCCTTCAAGGAATTTGAAGAAATTGTCAGAATGTTTCTCAACAAAGGGCTTCAGAGATGGTCTGCCCATCCACATGAAGTCTTTCGGATCAGAATGCGGCCCCAAGCCGCTGTGACTGTCAGTTAAATGCTGTTTTTCAGGCTTTTGCACAACAGAAATTGAGGCAAACCCCGAGGCTTTTATACACACATGCACTATCTCACTGACTCAGTGCTGGTAGTGTGGTCATGTTTTGGTGGGGTGTGCTCAATGGTCTCAGACTGGGTGTGAGGGGGGAGGCGGTGTGTATCCATCAGATTAGGCGAGGCTTACCGAAAAACAAGCTGCCACACCTTAAACGTAAAGCTCTGTGTTTAAATCTGATGAGTGTGTTCTTACGATGAGGTGTAGAGACACAGACAGATGTGTCTACAGGCTAGGTGTAAGAGGGTCAAGCGTGAGGATTAAGACTTTCTACACATGAATCGAGAAGATGCTACGGAGCTTTTGTACCCTAAGGCTCAAGGTTGATGTTATAAATCACGTAGTTTCTTTAATTGAAGACTTATGTCACACATCATTTTGTTGTTTTATAGTAGCAGTGAAGAATACTGTTACTGAACCCTAATTTGTCTACATAGTGAATTGTTAAACTCTTGTGTTTGAACAATTTTGATTCACCGTCTTTCTACGTTGACTGCTGGACTCCATCTGTCAGGAGAACAATGGCTGAAAAACTGAGATGATTCAGACGCGTTAAAGCCTGATCACATTTCCTGTTTTGATCTCCTTTGCTTTGTTGACGTGAGTGCTCATTGTGGCTAGTCGTTACCGCAGGGCTGTCGCAGCTAAAGCCCGAGCTGCCACCGAACAAAGCCTGCCTGCTGGGTGATACAATACAGACCAGATGAGATTTTACAGCATTGAGTGTCCAGCCTTTGCTAACTAAATCATTTGTTGCTGCAATGATTTAGCATACTCTAGTGTTGGATTACTTTAATGATTTAAGGTGGATTCAAACAAGCTACAACTGGTTTAATGATTTTCAAGTAAAAGCTTTTTGGTTCAAGGATAGGTACAGCAGATATTTTTTCCCAATTTGCATTTACATATTATTTATGTATAGTTATTATAATTATACTGTAAATGATTATGTCAGTAAGTGTTAATATTATTCACTAGTTAAATTATTAGACTGTTACAAGACCAACATCACTGGTGCCATCAGTAGATAGTACAAGAGCAAGGGTAGATGTATACATTTGTGATTACGTTATCATTAAGTGTGAGAGCGAACCATATGTTAAACTGGTTAAGCATATGAGAGAGAGGCACATGTTATATAAACTGATATATGTACTGATGAAACTGATGTAACGAATAACAACCGTGTCTGTCATGAGTGTAACCAAGAGTGTTAAACATGACAATAAAATATTAATAATCAAACAAACATAGGTCAGGCCACTCCTCTAAACTTGAAACTAAAATGAACTAAAAAGATGTCATTTTGAATGGCTTCTGGACACCGACGTTTACTCTGAGTTTTAAAAGGCTGTGGCTGCAACTACAGGTGTGTTTATTAAGGTGTGGTGTCTATACAAAGCCTAATTTCCCACCGCATGGTACACTGTGGTATAGTACACTTTTAGATCACAGTGTCCTGTACTGTACCTGCACATCCATGTCAACAAATCACATTATTTAGCTTTATTTTACAACCCAAGGCAAATTTTGGTGGTGGTAGCACACTGCCATAGAGTGTATTCATTTTAAGAGACTGCCACACTGGTCAGCATTGGATGGAACGTTAAAGGTAAAAATTGCCCTCCTCTCAGAGAAATAAGCTCCAAAGAAAGTTGTTTGTCCAAGAAATGATGTATTTTTCACAAATAATAATAAAAAAGTTCTGTGTAACTACAAGACAGATTGGCATCCTTTCTAAATCTTCCCTTACTTAGCACATTAAACAGGGTTTACAGAGCAACAAGTGGCCCCACATACATCCCAGAACATGCCAGGACACATATGGAACAGAAGTCTTCTTGGGATTAAAAGGCCCTGAAACATCAAGCCCTGGTTAATGTTTGACCAATAGAGCGAGTCAGGCCGAGCGGCAGCTCCATTAAGTCCTTATCTCTTGAAAACACAAATGTTTGAGCCATATCACTTAGCAGGCACAACTGGTGTGGCTGATCTCTGGAACTGACGGATCCAGGTAATTCCTGTCTCAAGTGAAAGGAAAATTACACCGAGAGATTCGTAAACACAAGAAGAACAAAAATATTTGTTTTACAGTTAAAGTTTACATACACTCATATAGGGGGGTGATGAAGGGTGTGTTTTATGTTTAAGGACATATGCTACTTTAAATATACATAGAGCAATAAGAGGAAAGAGGAAACAGCTTTTATCTGTGCATGATTTAATGTCAGTGATGATATAAAAAACACGCAAAGTTTAAAGCATATCATTTACACCAATCAGGCATAACATTATGACCACTTTCTTAATATTGTGTTGAGCCCTCTGTGGTTTGATGCACCTTTCTATCAGAAATAGCAATAACCTGACCACACAAGCCCTCAGTGAGCCTTGGCTGCCCATGACGCTGCAGCTGGTGGACCCCTGTTCCTTCCTGGGGCCACTTTAGATCGATACTGACCACTACAGACCGTGAACACCCAACAAGAGCTACAGTTTGGGAGATGCTCTGACCCGGTAGTCTAGCCGTAACAATTTGACCCAGATCAAACTAGTTCAAATCTTTACATTCGCCTATTTCTCTCGCTTCTAACACAATAACTTTGATCATTAAAATTGTTACTTGTTGTGTAATATATCCCACCTACTAACAGGTGCTTGATCGATCATTTTGTGGATTACACACATTATACATATATAAAACTGAAAACAGAGAAGATCACACTTTTTGGTTACTAATTATGGAGTTATGTCCCTTTTTTCTGTCAAGTTTAAAAAAAACTATTGAGTGTTTTTATTAACACTAGAGGGCGGAAAGGCAGAAGGAATTACTGCACTCCAGATTTAAGTCTGAACTTTCTTTTTCAATGCGTTTTTGTCACAGATGTAAATATAAACGAAGACATCAGGACAAAGACCTTCGTAGATGCAAATAATAATATTGTTTCATTCAAATACAATGATTCGACATCAACAACAATTGTAAAACAAGAATCAGTTGAAGGAAATGACATTAATTAGTGGGTTTAATCACAGGAAAATGGCATCACTGATGAAATTTAACATCAACCTTTAAATAAATAAAACCCAAAGCGTTTATAGAGCTCGGGGTACAAACTCCAGGTACTTTATGGGTGGTGTTTATTCACAGTATTGGAAGGTTGCCTATCTAGTGCACTACTCGCTCAAAGAGTTAATTGGAATCGAGCCCAAAGAAGAAGAAGGCGTGTTATTCCTCTCCGGAGTCGTCTTTAGACTACTGCAGTGCAGAAACTAGAGAGATCACAATGGCTCAGGAGTTTGTAAAAGCGCAGATTCAAGGACATAAGGTGGTGGTGTTCCAGAAGCCGTCGTGTCCGTACTGCTCTCTGGCTAAAGACGTGCTTTCCAAATACAAGTTCAAGCCGGGACATTTGGAGTTGATTGATATCAGTGGTCGGCAGGACATGGCAGACATACAGAATTATTTACAGCAGATCACAGGAGCTCGGACTGTAAGTTATGATCATTAAGTATGATATAGTCGTTTTCTAAATCTTTTAATATTTTTAGATCATTGTATTTGCATAATGAGTCACTGTGCTTTTGTCGTGGACTGTTGTTTCCGGGTGGCCCTTGACAACCCAAGTGCATGCATCACAATAATGATAATAATAATAATAATAATAATAATAATAATAATAATAATAATAATAATAAGTTTACTCTGTGCAGCAGTTTTTGGTTTCCAAATCAATATAATCTAGTTGAAATGTAACGTAACAAAGATTTATAACATTATAGAGCAAACCTGCTTCCTCTCGGTTATATTACTTTATCCTTTATTTAAAATAAAATAAATGTACCTTTTCACAATTTTGGTTGCAGTTAGTTTGAGGATTGTGCTACATTTGAAGTACAAAATAAAAGTAAAAGAATATGTACAGGATCAGTAACGAATCATAAAATGTTCAGTAGGACTTTTATTTTGGGTGCTGCTCCATTCGATCCCCAGGTAGAGAGGTCTGGGTCCTTTATGTGTGGAGGGGTTTTTGCTGGGGGTTTCCTCTGGAAGCTCCAGTTTCCTCCCACAGTCCAAAGACGTGCAAGAGGTCTTCCTCATCACTCACAAGTGTGTTTAAGGATGTGCTCCCAGCTATCTAAAAGAGCAAACCTCATCATGATCCCACCACTGCTGTCCCTCACCTCTGGCTTTTCCTCCCAGAACATTCGGGACTTTTAAAAAGAGAGTTAAAACCTTTCTTTTTAGCAGAACATATAATTAATTTTAAATATATATTTTATTGTAGTGACTGCTGCAATATTTTTAATCGCCCGTTTATAGTTTTTTTTAGTGATGCACATTGAGATTTATCTTAAATAAAAAGTAAGTTACAAATAAAATGTATTATCATTAAACAATTGGAGATTCCACGTGTGTTAAAACATGATGATAAAATCTTAAGAAATATGAACAATTTTACCCATCGTGACCCTGACCATGATAAATAAAATAAAATAAATGGTGACAAGACTTCAGATATAAAAAGTATATACGTGTATCATCTGGTTGGATTGTTTGGACCTGATTGCCTTGTCCGTGTTGTGCAGGTGCCCCGAGTGTTCATTGGTGAGGAGTGTATCGGAGGGGGCAGCGATGTAGATGCCCTCGACAGGAGTGGCACACTGCAGGGCATGCTGCAGAAAATCGGAGCTCTGCAGTGACGAGAGTGAGTCTCCCAAATACGTACAAATTCAACACATTCAAGCTCGAATATTTCCCAGCACCCCAACCGATCATCAGACCAGAGGGCCATTTATAATGTATCCTGCTGCCATTTTAATTCCTACTTTGCTCGTATTTCGATATGTTGTACTGCTTTACCACAGATGCAGCACCAAAACACAAAAGGCATACCAGTTTTTCTGAAACGAAGCTTCTCGCTTTTCATTTTTTGTTAAATTAACTCCGTTCTGCATCAATTTTCTGTTCTTGGACACGTTGGGATTATTTGTAGATGTTTCTCAACTTAGTTTGTTGGAAAAACAACTAAATTGATGTGGAAGTGCTGAGATGGATGGTAGGTGCCATGATGTAGGGTAAGGTAGGGTAGAGTAGGGCAGGGCTGCACTTTGTAAGTACTCGTGGGCCACATGAAATGAAGTCACAAAAAAAGTGAGGTTTTTTTTGTATTTAAAGAATGCGCTTCACAATGAATTCCCTCTAAAATGTCTTTATTCAGTTTGAGATGACGATCGACTGAACTGCACTACGCTAACTGCACTACATCGTCTATAAATACTGTTTATGCATATTGTTCGTTTCCACAAATAAAAAGTTCCGATGTACATGTTACAAAAATAGTAAAATCACAGTAAAATTATAATCTCATGGGGAAAACGAATTACAATCTCAGGCGTAATTCAAGTTGCTTTGCAAAAGTAAATCCCAGATCGAGTCTTCCTGTGAAGGAGTGTAATAAAACATGAAATATACGTTCACGTGATTGACATCTTTTGACAGTATGAGTTGGACCCTACCCTGTTTAATTCATGTTTATTGCAGATTCTAGCCCGTTTACGCTTCAGAGTTATGATTATGCTATTATACACCTGGGTTTGAATGCAAACTCTGATTTTCTGTGTTGATATTTTAAAATTCTTTCAAAAATACACCAATCAGGCATAACATTATGACCACCTTCTTACTATTGGGTCGGTCCCCCTTTTGCTGCCCTTTGGACTGTATTCTGACTCCTTTCCATCTGCAGTTTGAGCTACAGTAGCTCGTTCCATCGGGCCACACGGGCATCAAAGAGCCAATACCGCCCACTATCCTGCCCTGGACCACTTCTGATAGATAGTGACGACTGCGGACCGTGAACACCCCACAAGAGCTGCAGTTTTCACTCACTGTTCCTGCTTCTAACTTCAACTTTGAGGATAAAATGTCCACTTGCTGTGTAATAAATCACACCCACTAAAAGCTACCGTGACTTCACCTGTCCGTGCTCAGAATGTTATGCCTGATGTGTGTGTTTCATCTGGGACACGTTGGACAAGTTATAAGTGCTATTTTTCTTCTAGTCCTTTTAGATTCAAAAGGAAGCCACACCGGTGCTTCTCCCCTCTGTTTAACTGGAATATTAAAATAATATTTTAATATTAAATTCAGATATTTGCATTCAAATGAATTTTGGCATTTATAGCAACTCGATGTTTTGCCCCTCGGGTTTCTGATTGTACAGTATGTCCGACCGAGTG